>PVJA010048301.1:0-14280 GCA_004027025.1 Myocastor coypus | reverse complement strand
AAAAAAAAAAAAAAAAAAAAAAAAAAAAAAAAAAAAAAAAAAAAAAAAAAAAAAAAAAAAAAAAAAAAAAAAAAAAAAAAAAAAAAAAAAAAAAAAAAAAAAAAAAAAAAAAAAAAAAAAAAAAAAAAAAAAAAAAAAAAAAGCCGAACGTGGTGGCGCACGCCTGTAATCCCAGCACTCGGGAGGCTGAGGCAGGAGGATCGGTGTGAGTTCGAGACCAGCCTGGGCTACAAAAGTGAGCTCAAGGCCAGCCTGAGCTGCATAGCGAGACCCTGTCTCAAAAAGACAAAAAAAAAAATTAAATAAATAAATAAATAAATAAATAAATAAAACCTAGAAAGGAGTCCAGAAAGACTGAACAACCACAGAAGCCATACCAAGGGTGGTGGGTCGAATGAGTTCCCCGTAGACTTCATAGAAAGGCAACGCTTTCATGGTGACATCAGGGTGCACAGGCTGGGGGAGAGTAGGGTGCATGTCCACCTCATGCTTGGGGCCCAGCAGGGTACTTGGGCCCAGGAGGCCTGGGGGAATGGGAGCTAGAGGACCAGGGGAGCCTACAGGAGAGGTGCCAGGTGGCAGGGAGAGCATGGAGAGGTCAGAGGGCCCTAGGGTCTTCCTGGGAAAACGGCGACGATAAAGCTCTTTGATCTTCATCTGGACACTGGGGGCACAGCTGGACTTTAGGAGGTGCAGAGCCTTAGCCAGCAGCTCGTGTTTCCGTCCACTCTTGTTCCGGCCAGCAAAGCCGAGGAGCACCTGAAGCTCAGACACCCGGAAACTCATCACCATGTGCTGTAGAAAAGAACAGAGCTTAAGAACCCTAAGCTTACACAGACCTGTCCTGCCAAGGACAAGTGCTGCTTTTCTCTAGCAGTGATCAGCAGAATGCTTTGTAGCTAGTGGATCACTGCCAGGTGGTTAACACGGTCAAGGGACATCTCGGTCTCATTTCAGCAACGCTCAGGTCAGCATCAACAGCAGATACCAGAGATACAGCAACCTGTTTGCTCTACACCTACAAGCTGACCAGTGTGGGAATTGGGTAGCAGACAGCAGGCTATGCCGAGACACACCTCAGTCCACTGTGGCCTCCTGCCTAGACTCTGGGTTAAGCTGCTTATCCCCTCTCCTGCTTTTTCTCAGATCCGTCCCAGCCTGCTGTGGAGAAGACAGGACACAGGAGGAAGAGAAGGGAGGACTCAGTCCATACAGTTCCATAGGGAAGGGACCAGATAGCTGGTCCCCATGGCCACTCCTCCTAACTACCTCAATTCGCCTCAGCTACTTTCTCCAAGCTTCTTGTAGCTTTTATGGCCAGGGCTTCTACATCAGGGTTTAATGCTCACAACTCCCCTAAATCCTTTCTCAACATCATTTATGTATTTATTTTTATTTAATCTTCTTTGAGACAATGTCTCACTATGGAGTTCAGGCTGGCCATGAGCTCTCTTTGTAGCCTAGGCTGGTCTTGAACTCACAACAGTTCTTCCTGTCTCAGCTTCCTGAGTGCTGAGATTACAAGCATGTGCCACCACACCCAGCTGTCTCAACATCATTTATGTAGTTATTCTCCCTTTAAGGGAAACAGAGCCAAAATTGTGTGTCAGTATACTGAGAGGTGAAAGGGAGGTGGTTACAATGAACCATGAACCCAACTAAACTATGTCCATCTTCCAGGAGTCAATATCCTGCTTCTCTCCCATAAGGAAAAAATAGTTTCAATCCACCCATATACACTGGTGAGGGATGGATGTAACAAGAGTGGGCCAAGTTCCCAGTAGAAGTCCTGAGGGGCACACTCACAAGCACCTCTAACGGAGACTGAGTCCTGTGGCTAGACATCAAGCCTGCCTGCTAGGGTCATGGCTCTATTTCAAAGAACAGAACAAAGCCAAGAGCCTGGGAAATTAACCAAGTGGCTTAAGGTTCTGTAAGATGTCCCCAATGGTTACCTCAAGAGTCTGTGTGGTGACAGGAGAACTCTCCTTAACAGGCTCCCCTCTGTCAACCTCTGGACCCTGTCACAGACGGGCCTTGCTACCCCTCCACAGTTCATCTCTTGGGCAGCTTTGTCTTGGACCCTTTCGCAAGGAATGCGATGAAAAACTTACTCCCCTGGCTTTTTCCTCCTCCTTCCCCGTCTAACTTGCCCGTCTCTCTCCCTGGGCGCTGCCTGTAACTTCCCTCCTTCCCATCCCAGCTTCACACTCCTCTGCCTCCCCTAAGGACAGCAGCTCGTCGCCCGGGCAGAGCCGTCCTCTCGGCCTCCGGGATGCTCCCGCCCCGCCCCTCGAGGTGTGGGCCGCTCAGCCCGCCCGTAGCTGCGAACTACGGGCGCGCCCCGAGGCTTGGACACCATCGGCAGCCCCCGAGCCTCCATGCGCCGAGCTACACCCCCGGGCTCCCCTACCTGCGCCCCCAGTGCCACCCCTACATCCTCCCCTCGCTGCCGCATCCCGCGGCCCGAGCGACCCGCTCCCCCTAGATATCTGCACCGCGGCGCCCCCGGCTCCACCCCTACAACCACTTCGGCCCCGCGCCCGCGTCCCCGCCCCCTGCGCTCGGCCCCCGACAGCTGCAATTCCCCGGGCCCCACCCCTGCATCTGCCCCGCGGCCCCGCCCCCGAGCCCCGCCACCGCCTCCGCGCCCATCCCGGCCGCGGGTCCCTGCCACGTCTCGCGCGCCCACCCGCGCCCTCCACGCCCGGTGGCGATCGGTCCCGCTCGGCGCGCCGCGGGCTCCGTCCCGAGGGGGGCGGGGGAGGGGCCGGTACCTTTAATTCGCCCAGCTCCGCCATCTTGAGACATCGCAGGCGCCCAGCCCGAGCGCCGCTCAGGCCCAGGGACCGGCGCGCAACTCTGCACCGCAGCGCCGGCCGCAAAGGCCGCCCGCTCCGCCCCGTCCGGCCCCCTACACCTCCCCTTCCCGGCCCCGCCCGCCTGGCTCCGGACAGGCCTCGGCCTCAGCCCCTCCCTCCGCGGCCAGCCCGGCCCCCGCTCGTCCGCGGCCGGTTGGAGAGAGTGCAGACCCGAAGGAGTGCGCTGCCCAACGATCGGGGTTCCGGGGTAACGGAGAGGGCGGGCCTCAGGCTGCTGGGGGAGGAGGGCTTTGCCGCCCAGGAAAGGGGAGGAGAGGAGCTTTTAGGAGGCAGAAGGACTTGGAAGACGGAGGGAAAGTCTCGGGATCGCTGGAGTGCTAAGACCTGGGGGAGGGGTAGCGAAGTTGGAGCGGACGCCCTGACGTCTCCAACGGCTCTACCTCAACCAGCTAAAAACAAGAGTCCTGCAGCTCTGGAGTGGGCGAGCTCTGACTCACTTAGGAAGTCATGGAGCTGTGAACAGTCCTCCACAGCTACTCGCGATCCTGCAGCCGCCGCCCTCTGAAGCACACGAGCTACGAGCAGCTCCGACTCGGCAGCAAAAAAAAAAAAGTTTGGTGCAGAGATCGGGACTTACCAGCACCGTGGCAGGGAGTGCGGGAGAGGCTTGGAGAGCGGGCTCGGGTGAGAAAGGCGGCTCCACACCGCTCGGCGATCTGCACCGACAAACGGACTCTGCGGCCACGGCTCCGCCCGCCCGAGCTCGGGCTGGGGCCGCCTCTCCGGGTGAGCCCGCCAGGACCGTGGAGCAGGGAGAGGAGGTGGAGCTCCCGGCGCGAGAGGGAGGGACTGGAAGTCCGAGCCTGAGAGATTAACTCCTGGAGTGGGTCTCGAGAACCGAGGATGGACCTCATAGTCCTCCCTGCCTCTGTGACCCCTCGCGGAGCTGTGGGAGGCTTCGAGTGGAGCAGAGCTAAGACCGTGGACCAGGGATCTGACTCTGAAGAGGTCCTTACTTGGGATGAGGTCTCGTCCTCTCTAAGGGAGAAGTGTGGGATGCTAAATGGAAAGCGGACCGCACCCCTAATTCTCAATAACTGGCCCACAACTGCCCAACCCCAAATATAAAAACTGTCACCAGAGATCCCACTTGTGTAACTGAAAGTGAACAGGGGGGGAGATTTTCTTACACACACACACACACACACACACACACACACACACACACCCCTGTCTAGTCCTCTCTGAAATGCTTACTCTTTTTCAAGCCATGGGCCCTTCAAGCACCTTATCTCCCCTGCACATCTCAGAGTAAATTTGTTTGTTTGTTTGTTTGTTTGTTTTTTGTGGGACCAGGGTTCAAACTCACGACCTTGCACTTGCCCAGCAGGCACTTGTGCCTCGGAGCTATCTCCCCAGCCCCTCTCAGAGTAAATTTGTTTCTGTATCCATAGAGATACTAACCTTAGGACAGTAAATCAGTATTTGAGCACTAATCGGGAGTTGTTAGGTTTTGAGGACATACATGCCTCAAGAGCTCACAATCTAGCGGTAAAGACGTTACACCTATGATCAGTATGCAAAATAAAATGCTTTCATAAATACTAGTAATAAGCTCCCCACGGAGCTTAAACCTCTAGTGTGAGCCTGAACGAAAGCCAGGACTCAAAAATGCTAGCCTAACACTATTCCTAGGCACCTGTTGAACCAGGACTTGTATGTCCAAATCTTTGGTAGGTTTTTGTTTTGTTTCGTTTTGGTCTTTTTCCCCCTAGGAAAGGTGGCCACCCTTTCCTGACAGATTCTTTCCCTGATGTTTGCTGCCTGAACCTGTGGGCCTCTAAGCTAATTTGGGCTAAATACTTGTTTTGTATTTTGTTATTTAAGACAGGGTCTTGCTGTATAGTGCAGGCTGGCCTTAAAATTATGTAGCCCAGGCTGGCCTCAAACTTTCAGTGATCCTCCTACCTCTGCCTCCCAAGTGCAGCCTTTAGGCATAGGCTAAGTAATTGCTTCTAAGTCCCAGCTACCCAACACCTGAGCCTTCATTAGGCCCCGTGCTCCTACTTTGCTATTGCTACTTTGCTTTTGATCCTCCAGACCAAAGTTATTGTGCATCAGTTTTTGTGTCTGGAATGCTTTAGTAATTGCAGGAGGATAAGGAGGATTTAAAAAGAGATGGGGAGGACAAGCTTTGAGGGATGAGGATGTTCAAAGACAAGCTATTCTTTAGAAATTTAGGTTGGGACTGCTGGTGTAGCTCAGTGCTAGTGTGTGTGCAGTCTGCATAGGCCCCAGCACCAACATATATACACACACAGTTAATTTGGAATTAAAAATACTAGCATTCTACAGAGTAATAAGATATTAAGAACCAGGCTCAGTGAGAACAAGAGTCTTCTCTGTGCTCTTCATACTCTATCCCCAGTATCTGGCACATAGTAGGCACCTTAAAAAAAAACAACTATTTAATAAATTAGTGTTACCAAGCAAAGGAGGGAAACTGCCAGTCAGGACCAAGTTCCTGACTAAGTATTCGAAGACAGACTGAGCCCCCTCATAGTCCATCAAATTTCAGGTCTTCTCCCCCTCCACACCCACATTTCTACCATCTGAAGACTGCAGAGTTAAGAAGGAAGTGAAGCAAGAAAAAAATACCTAGCAAGATCCTGTTAACCCAGGAAGAACAGAGGGACACTGAGATCAAAGTTACTTTTTGGGGGAAAAAAAATGCGTTAAAAAATCCGTTTGAAGTTTGTGAAGTTGTATGAAAGATTACTTTAGAAAACAGGGTGCTGGGTAGGTTCTACTGCTGTGTGACTCTCACTACTCTTACAGCTCAGCCATCCTGGGATCTGCTTCCACGGATTCCAGAGGAAGATAAAAGACCAGTTCCCAGGACCAGAGCTGTTCCCTAATTCATTCTTGAGCTTAGCCAAGTGATCTCCCCCTCTCGGGACCCTCCTTTCTGCAGTTTCTCCATCTTCCCCAGTGCACATGACCTCTATAATGGAAGAATATAAGGCCTTTGGTGTTCTTTGCTAACTATGAAAGGAAGAGAGACATTCTGTTTCCTTTTAGTAGAAATGTCCTGAGCCCTTTTGCTGCTTCTCCTCTGACAGCTGCACCGCTTCCCTTCCTCATCCATCCGTCCTTTCTCCATTCTCTTTGCCTAAAAGTGGGCCTATACAAACCCCAAAGCTGACCTCCTCCTTCTCTAGAACTTGCCCTGCAGATTTCAGATGCTCTTTTTCCTCTTAGCTAAACTCTGGAGCCAGTCTCTACAACCACTGTGCAACTTCCCCCTCCTTTAGCCTCACCCCGCTTTCATCTGCACAGCAGCCCCAGTCCTCTTTTCTCTAAACCCAGACTCTGAACACGGACTCCTGCTGCCGCCGCCACCACCTGGCCTGGTGGGACCCAACAGAGAGCAGGCTAAGAGAAGGCAATGAAAGGAATCTATGTGAGGACCACCAAAGGCTGAGTGCAGGTTTTAGGGGAACTCTAGCAGCCTGACTTGAGGAAGGGCAGGAAGAGGGAGAGGCCTGGGTAAGGGGCAGAGAGATGTGTTCTTTCAGTCCCAGAATAGAACCAAAAGCAAGAAGCAAACGCAGGGTATCCTGGCCTCCCTTTCTCAGGAATCAGACTGAATATTTGTGTTGGTTTTATGAGCCAAGGTCTCACTACTTAAATGAGGCTGTCTTGAACTGTGTAGCACAGGCTGGCCTTGAATTTATAGCAATCCACCAGCCTCAGCCTCCCAAGCTCTAGGATTACAGGCTATGCTGCCACCTACCTTTTATCCCCCCCCTTTTTTTCAGAAAAAAAAAAAAAAAAAAAAACTAATTTTAATGAGAAAGAAAAGACAATGAGACAGCTTCAAAACAGGTTAGTAGTTGGGGCTGGGGAGATAGCTCCATGGCGCAAATGCCTGCCTAGCAAGTGCAAGGTTGTAAGTTTGAACTCCAATCCCACAAAAAAAAAAAAAAAAAAAAAAAAAAAAAAAAAAAAAAAAAAAAAAAAAAAAAAAAAAAACAGGTTAGTAGGGCAGTTACAATTATTAATACACCACGTATTGTTGTATTCATAGTAGTTGTTCAGAGTACAAGATGTAGATTTTCTTCTTTTTTTTTTCAGGACCTTTTTTGCTGTCTTCAGCAAAATAACCCAATATAGCCCAATATCATCCCTCTTTCTACGTATTTTGTTGTTTTGTTTTTTCGGGACCATGGTTCAAACTCACAACCTTGCACTTGCCAGGTAGGCACTTATGCTACAGAGATATCTCCCTGGCCCCTAATCCCTCTTTCTAATTGAAACGAAAAACACTGACCAAACACACCATTTGGTCGGGCAACATAGTAGTCCACATCTGCAAGTTGGAGGCCAGCCAGGGCAACCCTCTGAGTTCAAGGCCAGCCTGAACTACCTAGTGAGACTCTGTCTCAAAAAAATCATTTAACATGTTATTTTACATTGAATAACTTTTTTAAGTATAACATTTGGCTTACTACTTCTTTCTCAAGAGAGCTTTCTTCAGTCCATTTTTAAGACCCAGCTCCTTACATGGGCTTTGCTGGAGGTCGTGGGGCAGCACCAGCAGGTCTAAATCGGGGTGGAGGTGTTCGGTCTTTGCAGGCTTCACGAGATCGATTTCTGACCACTTTGCTATGAATGGCACGACTCACACACTAACGCAGCTTCACACACAGCTTGGGAAGCACATAACCATCAAAGACACTCGCTTTGGAAATGTCCCTGATGGGGGTGGCCTCCACTATGTTTTGAATGACAGACTTCTTTAATGGCCTTATCCTGGAGTACACACCAGGTGCAAATCTTGCAGCAAATAGGCTGCATGTGACCACAGCCCTTTTTGGCATAACTGTTGTTCCTTCTTTTTTCCCACCATCTTGGAAAGGAGCGCCAGAAAGAACTACATTGAATATTTTGAAGATTATCCAGGTTTCTTGACCTCCCTTTAAATGGATTGTGTTCCTCTACCCAGACACTCCCTGAGTTGGAGGAGCAATAGAACCCTGACTGCTGGGTCAGGGATATAGCTCAGCAGCACAGCAGCTGCCTGGTAAGCGTAAGGTCCTGAGTTTGAGTCATGGTACACGACACCCCCAAGAAGAGTTCTGACTTCACAAAGTTGGTCTTATTAATATTTCATATATATCTTCCATTGTTCTTATTGCTATTTAATTTTTGTGAGTTTATATACTAGTGTATGGATGGACATGGGACTTTTAGAGTCCTGTTGAAAAAGGGGAGTTTAATGTAGGATTGAGATTCTTTTCCAAAAGGTTAAAGATTCTCCACAGGGATCAGAGAACAAAGGGAAGCTGACTGGTGCATCTGTATTCCTGGAACCTTGGAAACGAAAAGGCAGAGATAGGGCCCAATGGATGAGGTTATAGCATGAGACAGAATGTTCTGTACCCTTTTAAAAACAAACAAACAAAAAAACCCAACAACTATTTATTTGTGTTATGGCTGGCTCAGCCTGCCCTGCGGGGTGGGGCTGGCACAGCATGTGGTGCCAAGGATAGAACCAGGGGCCCTGCAGTTGCCTAAGTTTGCCTAAGCAGGTACTTTAGATCACTGAGCTATCTCACTGGCCTCCTGTACTGTACTCTTAAGAATAAAAAAGGAAGCTATGAAAGGTGGGGCGAGGCAGGTCATGGATTCAGGAACTAGAGAAAAAGAAGTGTGTGTGGAGGACAGAACAGGCACAATGGTGCACACCTGTGACCCCAACACTGGCTGAGGCAGGAGGATTGCATTCAGGCCCAGCCTGAGCCCAGCCTCACTTGGTGAGAACCAATCTCAAGGTAGATACAGGCAAGCAGGCAGGCAGGCAGGCAGACTTGGGATATAGCTCAGGCAAAAGCTTTGAGTTCACTCCCTAGTAGTGGGATGGGGCATTTTTAGAAAAAAAAGATTAAGAAGTCAAATCTCATTTCTACTGAGGACCTGTGATGTTACCTTGATTGTCAACTTGATTAGCTTGGGAGATGCCTAGATTAGTATAGCATACCTCTCAGAATATCTGGATGGGTGACGGGGCTCCATTTGGTGTGTGGTCCCTTCTGTGGGCTCCTCCCTGCTCTGCTTCTCTGATGCTATGCCCTGAGTGGCTTGCCTTCCTGTGCCCTTTCTCCATCATGTTTCTGCTCATAAGCTAGCCAACTGGGAGCCAAAAATAAGCAACTCCTTCAAATTTTCAGGTATTTTGTCCACAACAATGTAAAGCTGACCAACACAGGGCTGCGTTTCCAATTGTGGCACTTGATCCTTTAATGAATGGATTTTTATGGGTTTTTTATTCTTTCCTTTTGTGTGTGGTATCAGGGATTGAACTCTGGAGCTTGTGCTTGCTAGGTAAGCACTTACACCGATGAGCTATATCCCTGGCACCTAATGAATGGATTGTAACAAACAATTTTTGAGCATGAGGAAATAGAAAAAATTTTTTAAGGATAAGGATTATTTGCTTTGTATCATTTTAAGTATATGCACACAGGATATAAAATATGTCTTATGCTGGATCATAAAGATTGAAAGCTGCTGGGCTGGCCAGATAGCTCACCGGACTAAAGTGCCTGCTCAGGCAGATGAAGGGACCAAAGTTCAATCCCCAGTGCTGTGCGTGTCCTGCCCCCTGAACACACTGAGATGGCAAATGAGATTGGGCATGGTGGTGCACACCTGTAATCCCTGTGTTTGGGAGGCTGAAAACAGGAGGATCACTATGAGTCCAATCTATATAGTGAGACCCTGTAGACCTGTCCTAAAAAAACAAAAAATAGTGTCCAGAAAAAACAGAAGGGAATGTGAATAGGCAGGCTACATAAGAGCCCTGGGGTAGTAAAACTATTCTGTATAATACTGTCATGATGTAGACACATTTGTCTAAATCCATGGACTCTATACATCAACTTTTATGTGGGCTATGGACTCTAGCCAATAATGATGTGTTGATGTAGGCCCATCAGTTATAACAAGTAGGACATTCTGGTAAGGAATGTTGACCATGAGGGAGACTATGCATGCGTCGGAGCAGGAATGTGTAGGAAACCTCTGTACCTTCTACTCAGTTTTGCTGAGAACCTAAAAACTGTCTAAAATTTATTCGTGCTACTAGGGATTGAACCTGGGGCTTTCATACCGAGCTACCATACCCAACCACTCTTTACCTGCTTCCCCATTTTAAAAATTTGAGCCAGGTATGGTGGCACATGCATGTAATCCCAGCACTTGGGAGGTTTAGGCAGGAAGATTACTGTGAACTCCAGGCCAGCCTGTGCTATATAGTGAATTCAAGACCAGACTGAACGCTGCACAAGAGAGAGAGACAGAGAAAGAGAGAGAGAGAGAGAGAGAGACCAGACTGAACTACAAGCGAGACACCATGTCAAATAAATTTTGAGACATCTTCACGATGTCAATTAATGCCAATCCTGGGTTTAAACTTGATATCCTTCCTGCGTCAGCCTACCAGAGAGCTGGGATTATAGTTGCATGCTACCACCCCAAGCTTAAAATCTGTTTAAAAAATTAAGTACAGTGCAATAAATAAGATCCTTTCCCCACCCCACCCTTTTGATAAAGAGGAAATAAACAGTTACACCCAGCACTATCCTGCTTCTTGCTTTATTTTCCATGTTTCCATCTGTAACTCTGGTGTTCATTCCAGATTCTCAATTTCCAGGTCTTGGGTCCCTTTGTCAAATAAAGCCCCACCCACATACCCTCTAGTGGCCAAAGACATCCATCCACCCACCCTAGCTTGATGGAGCCTCAGGAAACCAAGGATGGTCTTTATTGCCTGAAACAAAAAAATCAAGAATGAAATGCATACAGTTCCATACACTCCTTCTGCTCCTGTCTGTGTCAGTGTGTGCCAAGAAACTCTCACCTTTCTGGGCTAGAAAATAAAACCACCTGAATAAGAGGGGGAAAGATAGAAGAATGATAAAGAAATGAGGGAGAAATACTGGAATGCATAGAGCCCTGCCCTAGGGACTTCTGACCTCCTGTCACTCATGTGTGTATGTGTGTTACTAGGGATAGACCTCAGGGCCTTCACATTGAACTATGTCCCTATCCCTTTTTATTTTTCTTAAATTGCTAAATTACTAGGCTATGCCTGCACTTTCAATCCTACACACACACACACACACACACACACACACACACACACCCTCCCACCTCTGCCCTGAAGTGCAGGGACTACAGACTGCATCACCAGACTAGCTTCCACCCCATCTTTCACAAGCATCTCCCTCCCCTCAACGTTGGGGGTCACACAAGCCCTCTTTCTAGTCTTCATTCCATGGTCTCACTCTCCCCACTCTTGGATTCCTGACCCTCCAGGCTGTAGGTTTTCAACTGATGTTAACACAAATGTTCTGCATTCCTCGGGATTCCCCATGGGGGTGAAAGGAGATTCCTGTTCCCTTCCTGAGCCACTTCTCTCCAGGCCTTTCTCCAAGCTCCGTCCCTCCTCACCCACAAGTCACAGCAGAGAACTCATTACCTCTGAGGACCCACAGTAAGGCCACCTCACTCCTCTTGCACACTCAGGATTCGAAGTAGGATATTATACACATCCTGGTCCATATAGCCCTGTACATGGCAGGAAAGACAAGAAGAGATAAAGAATAGGAAATAGAGAGCTGGCCAAATAGCTTAGTGGATTAAACTGCCTGCTTAGTCAGATGCATGGGCCGGAATTCCATCCCCAGTGCCATGCCAGCCCCACACCTGGGGCACACTGAGCTGGCAAATGAGACTGGGTGTGGTGGTGTGCACCTGTAATCCCAGTTCTTGGAAGGCTGAACACAGGCAGATCACTACAAGTGATCTATGAGTTTTATCTACACAGTGAGACCCTGTAGACCCTGTACTAAAATTTAAAAAAAAAAAAAAAAAAAAAAAGGAAATGCAAGGGACCAGCAGTGCTAGAGAAGTCTGTGGTACAATCCTCTTGTTTACTCTAATCCTCACTTATAACTCTAGTTTTAAAGTATTTAGCTTTTCCATGGCTGTCTCCCTATGCTTGCTGGAAGGTAATAGCATCCACTTTTTGGGATTTCTGTGTTACAATTATTAATATGAAACAAGGCACGAGAGCCACAGTTGTTTTGTGGAACCGGGGATCGAACTCAGGACCTTGCACTTGCCAGGCAGGCACTTGTGCCCCTCAGCTATCTCCTTGGCCCCTGTTTTTTTTTTTTGTTTGTTTGTTTTTGTTTTTTGGGTTTTTTTATCTTTTTGAGATAGGGTCTCGCTATGCAGTTCAGGCTGGCCTTGAGCTCACTTTTGTAGCCCAGGCTGGTCTCAAACTTACACCAATCCTCCTGCCTCAGCCTCCCGAGTGCTGGGATTACAGGCGTGCACCACCACGCCTGGCTCCTGTTTTGTTTTTTTAAAGGAACAAGCCATCCACATTTTCTTCCTTGGTTAGGACATGAAGGTGCCCTTGAGAAAACCCAAGAAATGACATAGGGACAGGAAAAGACCTTACAGTGGGATCATAAAATAGAATGAAGAGGGCAGACACAGCCCCCTTACACTTGCACATGCAGATCTATTTAAAGATCCACAGAACCGCCCTGGAGCCAGCCCTCTGAGAAAGTGGCACGTTCATACAGGAAATGAAAGGGACTCCACATGTAATGCCCGCTACCTGGCAACATGTCTCGCCCACCCCAAGACTCTGCCTTGTTCACCTGAGCAGCATTCAGTAGATGATTCCTGTAGGTGTTGATGATCTCGTCATTGTTCTTCTGGGAATCCTGGGCAGGAGTAACAGTGGGGAGTCACATGCCACCCACTCCCCACACTGCATGCACAGGGTGTGGGGAGCAGCAAAGTCCAGGGTCAGCTCCACTGGGTGGCTCATCACAGGCCCGCCCTGGCCTGGCCTTGCACCTCCCAGAATGCCTCCCAGATGCCCACCACTTCCAATGTCCACCTTTTTCTTTGGCAACACCCACATCCCAGAAGGTGAAAACACACCTGCAACTGTAGGGCAAGGCGAGTATTTTCTCCCCGAACCGATAAAAGTTCCTCTGAAAGCTGCTCCAGCTTCTTCAATAACTCCTTGATCTGAGGCCAGAAAGACAGAAAGGAACCAATGAGTATACATAACACAAGCCAGAGATTTTATATGCATTGCCTGTTTACTATTCAACACAGCCTTTCTTCCGAGAATGTAAGACTTCTCTGAGGGAAAGATCATTATCCACATTTGCAGATAAGAAGCCTTAATTTAGTAATTTGTCAGAACAACACAGGTAATAAGCGATGATAATAAGTGAGAAAATTATGATTAGAGTCAAGATCTCCTTGATGCCAGTGCTGGTGAGCTTATGACCTGTGAGTTGCAGCCTGCTGTCATCGCCAAAGGCTTAAAAGATCTGCATCCCTGGTCTACGCTCTTAATTCAGCAGTAGATCCTAACCCACTTTTGGCTGTTGGCCACTGAGGGGGTCAGAGATGAGTCCTGGTGGCTTATGAGTCAGAGGCACAAGTATAGGTAATGACAGCCAGCAATAACATGAATGCTGTCAGTAGGAATAGCATAGCTACTAAAAAAAACAAAACAAAACAAAAACCCCTGATATTTTAGAATTCCTACCCACCAGCTTTCAGGGCTGAGAGCTAAGGCTGCCCCAGATGTACTTTACAGCCTATTTCCGAGCTGCCATACACCTCAGCTGGCCTTGAACTAGTACTTCTGCCTCAGCCTCCTCAGTGCTACGATTCTAGGCATATGCTACCACACCAGCTTCAAAAGCTAGTTTTTATCAAGCACTTTCCATGTGTCCAAATTTGCTGCATATTTGATATCTAAAGTAATTTAAAATTATTGTATATTTAATATCTAGTGTAATTCTCACAATTATTTATTGTAAATCTCATTGGAGATGTTGAATAACTTTTCCTAAGATCCTAAGACACAACTAGTGAAGTTGTTTTGGTTTGTCTTTTGCAGTGCTAGGGACTGAACCCAGGGCCTTACATATGCTAGGCAACCATTCTAATGCTTACATATGACCATAGCCTAAGATTCATTTTATTTTATTTTATTTATATATTTTTTTGAATCTTGCTATGTAGGTCAAACTGACCTTAAACTATATAGCCCAGGCTGGCCTGAAACTCATAGCAATCCTCCTACCTCAGCCTCCTAAATACTGGGATTACATGTGTGAGCCACCACACCCAGCTCTCAGCATAAATTTTAAAATGAGAATGTTATCCTTAACTACTATGCTGTATTTTCTTTTGCCATTGTGTGTGTGTATGTACATAGAGTCTACAAAGTCTCACTACACAGATCAGACTCATAGTGATCTTTCTGTTTTCAGCCTCTCAAGCACTGGGATTATAGGTGCGGGCCACCAAGCCCAGTTTCAATTGCTGTCTCAGTGCACCCTGGGGG
>PVJA010048300.1:0-14273 GCA_004027025.1 Myocastor coypus | reverse complement strand
TCTTCTCAAGGCAAAGCCTCTCTCCTTTGCAATTCTGGGGCTGCAAAGCACAGACAGCTGCCCCCTCTTGTGATGCCCTTAGGCCATCTTTTCGATTCGCTGGTTCCTTCCCAGCAATGGAGATCCTCTCAGCTCCATCTTTGCAGTCCACAGCTTTCCTGGTATTTCCTTTCTGGCCAAACTCACATTTTAAATCATCGTCCTTGGCTCTTTTCTCTTGATTTTCAACATAAATCTGGCTAAAAGCAACCAATAACAACCATACCACTGCCCCAATAGTTTGCTGCTTTGAAATGTCTCTTGAAAGATTAATCAGTCTGCCATGCTTAATCTCAGTCTTAGGCAAAGTCTCTGGGCACGAGCAAAATTCCGAAAGACTTTCAGCCAATCCATAGCA
This sequence comes from Myocastor coypus, assembly GCA_004027025.1. Taxonomy (NCBI): domain Eukaryota; kingdom Metazoa; phylum Chordata; class Mammalia; order Rodentia; family Myocastoridae; genus Myocastor; species Myocastor coypus. Next base: position 13,876 of record PVJA010048300.1, on the reverse strand, counting down.
TAAATCGCCTGGAGTCCAATGACCAATGCTGTCCTTTTTTCCAGCAGAAACCTCCTCAGCCTGATCTTACAGGCAGGCCTTCTGTCAGTCTTCTGGTCTAAGCTCTGACCAAAATCGCCCAAGCTGAACAGCCGAAGCCATTCTACTGCTTTGTTTTAAGTCGACATCTCTGAACCTTACCTATCTCTTCCTGTAAGCCATTTCCAAAAGCTTATAATCCACATTCTCAGGTACAGTCACAGCAACGACCCCACTTCTCTGGTACCAAGTTCTGTCTTAGTTACTTTTTAATCGTTGCTGAGATACAAATACCCGACACTCAAAATGAAGAAGGAAAGGTTTATTTAGCTCACAGTTCGTAGAGGTTTCAGTCCATATTCGGCTAGCCCAAGGCTGAGTGGAGCAGGGTGGAGAGCATCCAGTTCATGGCGGCGGAACAGCAACAAAATGGTGGCAGAGGTAGCCAGCCAAACAGCAGCAGAGCAACAGCAACAGCTAGAGCTCTAGTCTGTCTCTCTGTCTCTCTTTATATTACATTCAGGCTCTCCACCTTAGCTCCCGCTCTAGGCTACACCCATAATCCCAGAAGTACTTCCACCCATAATCCCATCAGTACTAAAACCTATAATCCCAGGGATCATGGATCAGGTCTCAAACTCTAGAAGTCCCCACCCAGTGACTCCATGAGGCTTTGGGGGGACAACTAGACATAAACCATAACACATAGACAGTAGAGAAAACCAGTAACTTAATTGATTTCTTCAATTATTTAAAGGATTTAGAGTACAGAAGTCAATAGAAATTATAGAAATGCAAATAATTAATTTCAAAGAAAATATGAGAAAAACTGTAATTATGAGTCCAAAATATATTGAAACAAAAAATAAAGAAAATAGGTGAGGCGAACACAATCAAAAAAAGATAAAGTGCCAAAAACTGACCAAGGAAAATAAAAAATGTACATAAAATAATATTAAGTAGCTAAAATGATGTAACCATCAACATAGTACATATTTAAAGAATACAAGATAACCCTGGCCAGCCAGGGTCATATACAATAGTAATCTCAGCACTCTGGGAGGCAGAGGCAGGGCTGCAAGTTGAGGCCCAGGCTAAACAAAGTAGTGATTTAGTGAGATTCTAACCCAAAACAGGGGGAAAAAAATACTCTGAGAAGCAAAAGCTCTGGATTCTACCCTCAGTACTTGACAAATATTCTGTCATCAGTTATAGCCAGGTGAGAATAGGAATTGGAGTAATAGGAATTCTTGACTGATAAAATTAGAAAAGAAATATAAGAATGCTTTGCAAAGGAAGAATTAATAGGACAATTGAATGGTCAACCTACAAATTAAAAATGTTCATGCTGATTATTAAGCAAAGAAAGGCAGATTAGGTGTGGAAGTAATACAATTTCATATAGTATATCTGTACTCATTTTTATCTGCTATCATCATTTACACAGAAAATGAGAATACCTTGAAATTATCAGAACTAATAAGATTTTAGCAAGCTTACTCAATATGCTTTCAACATCTAAAATCCAGTGGTATGCCAACAAATATTATAACTATTTTAAAAGTATAACAATTAGTATTGTGTAATACTAACATGCCAATAGGTTTCCACATATAACATGCATTCATTTCTGAGTACTTTATTTTGTTACACTTGCCTATGTCACACATAGTGGGAGGGAAAGCATGGATTATTAAAAAGCTTATGTGATAAACTCAGATTACTAAGCCTGATAATATGTGAAAATGTATTCTGGGTGGAACAAATACCTTAGTTCAAAAGGTAAAACACTAGAACCTTTAGATAAAAATCCAGGGTAATACAATATCTTTAGTACAACAGTAAGCAATAAAGCATACCAAGTTTTCATGACTGGAAACAACACTGTGTTATTTCTTTTGATTCAAGCAAGGCTTAGTGGATAGGTGTTCTGCTTCATGAGATATCACAGGTAATACCAGTTTCACTCAATCGGTGGTTGATCTGGACGAATGATAGAAGATATCTTCACTCATTCCAGTAATTTGCTGCTCATTCCCAATTTCCCTCTTTGTTTCATTCTCCTTCTTTCTGTGTGTGTGTGTGTGTGTGTGTGTGTGTGTTTGTGTGTGTGTTTGTGTGTGTTTTAGCCCCAGATGACTTCTATTATCTTCACAGCATTCTGCTGGTTGAAGTAACAAGTAACCCGGACATGACTTGGAGTCTGATACTGTATTTCCCCAAAATATATGGCCTAGTTAGAAAAGAAGTCCTAGCATAATTTTTTTCAGCATGTTTATAAGATAGGCCCTATTCCATACATAAGCCCTAGTTAAGACTGTTAGACAGACAAGGGGCCGAGGAGATAGCTCCATGGCACAAGTGTCTACCCAGAAGGTCGTGAGTTTGAACCTCAGTCCTGAAGGAAAAAAAAAAAAAGATTGTTAGCCAGACAGATGCATTTAGTACATCTATATCAACAATGAATGTATTGAATTATAAAATGATATTAAAATAAATTAAATATAAATACAAAATGGTATCAATATGTAAAATAAATGATAATATATTATAATTAAGTACTATATTTATAAATACTGAATTGTGGGTTCCTCTGAAAGAATGAGCAGTAATCTTTCCCCATGAAACCAGAAGAACTCTAGACTTGTTCATTAATGGATATAGACACAATATACAAGTGCACTTGAAAATAAATGGATATGGTTTTAATATGAATCTTGTAATGGATATGCTTAATGTATTCATGTAAAGTTCTCAGCGTTTTGGTGCCAGCAATTTTTCATCACTTTGATGTGGACCATAATTCTTAAATGACATCATTTTTGTTGTCATTCCCATGTTGTAAGTTTTCAATTAGCATGTGATTTAATGTGGACCTTGTGAAGCCCGGCCTGCAAAAGGTCATGTCTCAGGTGAAGAATTCACAGGAAAGATTTCCCAATAGCTATGTTGTCAATGCACTGCCAGCAGGGTGCATAGATAAGAAGTGCTTATTTAAGGAGAACTCTATTTCTAGACAGGAGACACTATGGCCAATTGCTCTATAGAAAATGGAACCCCAAGAAGTTTTGGCTAAAATTCAGGGTTTGAAGAGCTATAACAATGTTCCAAGATCAGAAGAAATGACTGTATTGTAGTAAAGCTAGGTTACTGTACATGAGTAGCTATAGATTGTTCTACATGAAAAATAAGACATCCTATGAAAATGTTTTTGAAAATTGACATATTTAAGTCCCCTGGATTTATTTGGGGGGAAATATGGTATGTGGAACAACATGAGAAATATGATAGAAAGAAAAAGGATTAATGGCTAACAATTTTGGAGGAGAATAAACCAGAGCAAGCATAAGCGAATTTCATTGTGTATTTATATATACATACATATATATATGTATTAATACTATATTTTCATATGTGTATATATATATATATCTAAACACATATGAAAATATAGTATTAATACACAGACCAATAAATTTATTCCAAAATTATTTTTAAAATGAAAGATGAAATAACAGTTTTCAATGACCATATATATATATATATATATATATATATATATATATATATAAACACATATGAAAATATAGTATTAATACACAGACCAATAAATGTATTCCAAAATTATTTTTCAAATAAAAGATGAAATAACAGTTTTCAATGACCATATATATATATATATATATACACATATGAAAATATAGTATTAATACACAGACCAATAAATGTATTCCAAAATTATTTTTAAAATAAAAGATGAAATAACAGTTTTCAGTGACTGATAGACATGGGCAAATATGTTGATTTTCAATAGTAGGCAAGGAAAGGCAAATTAAAACAAGGTATTCCAAACACATACATTAAGTACAATAAACAAGTCTTATGATATGAGGTGCCAGTGTGATTATGGAAAAATCAGAGTTCTTATACATTAATGATAGATTGGTAGAAATACTTTGGAGAGCAATTTGGTAATTAACTAGAAAGTTGAAGGTGCACAAACCTGCAATTAAGCAATTCTATGAATATGCACTATGGAAACATTCTGACATTTGCAAAGGATGTGCAGAAGAAATTTTACTGGAGAATTGTTTGATACTGTAAAAATTAAAAACAATGAAAAGATCTGTCCAGAAAAGGGTAAAATTTGGTACACTCATATAATTTACCTGAACATTTATGCAATTATGTATAATGTACATGTGGTATGATAATCTCAGAATATAAGTATACTTGGAAATTGTTTTAGTTACATTTCTCTGATTACATAGACAAAATGCTCAACACGAAGTTAAAAAGGAAAGTGTTTATTTAGCTCACAGCTTGTAGAGATTTCAGTTCATAATCAGCAGCCTCCCAAGCAGGATGGGATGGCAGAGGGGTAACTGTTCCTGGAGGAAGAAGATGCCAAAAGCAACGGGAGCAAAAGGGACAAAAGGGAAGAAAGAAGGCTCTTGCTATCCCTTTTAGCTTACCCAGACTTCTGGGTTTAAGGTGAGGTGTCAATCCAATCAGGAGATAGATCTAGCAAATGCCTAGCTTTAATTCCAGCATTGTTCACCCCAGCATTACAAGATGAATGATTAATGAACCCTAGATTCAGCTACATCTGAAAGAGCCTGCCCCCATGACTGCATGAAGCTTTTGGAGGATGTCTAGACAGAAACCATAGTAGAGATAGAGGTCATTAAATGAAACTGAGGTTATTAACTTAAGCATCAATCTAAATTACTCATATCCTGATAAGAGGAGGAAATGTGGCACACACAAAGGGAAATGGGTGCACATAGAGAGAAAAAGCCATGTGATGACTCAGTGAGAAGGGTGCCATCCTCAAGCTGAGGAGAAAGGTCTTAGGAAACGCAACTCTCACTGACACTTTGATCTTGAACTTCTAGCCTCCAGAACATATGAACTTATTTTCATTGTTTAAACCATGTCATTTTGGGTGTTTCTGTCATACCACCCCTACTAAGCCACAGAAGCTAAAATTCTTCCTCCTTGTATGGGTCAAAGAAACTATAAAGCTATTTTGTTCAAGACTATGCATTAAATAAAAAATTATGGTAACTTTCTGTAGAGTTGGCCAAACAAAAGTGATCTAACCTACTTTATCTGACTGCACCTCATAAGACCTCATATAGAAATAATCTTTCCCCAAACCCATGAAGAAAGAATGCTGCAAGAAACCAAGAAGAATCTTGTCAGGACTTGTTGCATATTCTCTTCCATCTTGTGTTACTAGATCATATGCTTTTAACCTATTCCTGATATATGAGATAGTATATGGCAAAGCTGACTGGGAAAATAAACAGGATCTGTTAATTACAAGATCCTATAAGTTAGGGTAAACTGAGGTGCAACTGAGACTGCCAAGTCAGGCAAAGTTGACACAACAAGTGATGTTTATTTGAGCATGGGTATAGGCAACCAACGGTGATAAGAACTTTGGGCTCAATGACAGGCTAGGGAGTGGGGATATAAGGGTGTCTGGATGGGGGAGAGTACAGCAGAGAGAAGTTGGACACTTCCACTGTGGGTCTAGGGGAGGTGAGAGTCTTGATCATATCAGTATCTCGCTCCCAGCTATCTCTGTTTCTCTGAAACTGCCAGCAACACTGCTTGGGATGTGCTTAGTCTCTGTCTAGATAAGTGTATGACACCAGGCCAGTGCCAAGTAATTCTAAGGACCCCATATGTGGAACTTCTTACATAAATAAGAGATGTTAGGAGGAGTCCACTATTGTGACTTGTCACAGTAGCCTACTCTGCATCTTAGACACAGAGTACCCTCTTATTTCAGCTTTTATCCTCTCCTCTCCTTGACCCAAGTTCACCTTACAGAGCTAGTTCTTCCCTTATCCCTTCATCCCTTATTTAAAAATAAAAAAAAAATGTACTAGTTTTGGCTGTTTTCATCCAATTCTTTGAGACAAAAAGCACCTAGAATACTTTTTTAATTGCTGAGTCATTTTTATTTTTATTGTTGTCTTTTTGAGACAGAGTCTTGCTATGCAGCTCAGGTTGGCCTTGAGCTTACTTTCTAGCCCAGGCTGGCATCAATTACACAATGACCCTGTTGTCTAAGCCTTCCTAATTCTGGGATTACAGGCCTGTGCGGGCATACCAGGCTGTTTCTCAGCTGAGGTTTATTTTTTGGTTTTGGTGCCAAGGACTGAACCCACAGCTTCCAGCTTGCTAGGCAAGTGGTCTACCACTGACCTAAATCCTCAGCTCCCCTTGCGCCCCAGATTGTCTCTAAAGGAACGAGCAACAACTTTATTTCCATGTGGCTGTCCATACTTCATTGAACCTAGGCATATAAATGAACACTTCATTTCATCCTGCAGCTTTGAGTCTTTATTATGAAGGCTACATGCCATGTAAAACTAAAATTGAATACATTTGTTAGGGCTTTTCTCATGTTAATCTATTGCCACTTTATTGCAGCAAACTCAAATATGGAAACTTCAGAATGAAATTCTGAATTTCCCTACCCTGTGCCCGCTTTATCACTACCCGAGTTATTCCAGTAAAATCTGTTTACCCCTGCGGCATCATTTCCTGGATATTGCTTTCCATGTAGTGCAGTCATGGATAGGTGAACAAAAGTGCTGAGATGACAATGGTTTTGTTAGGGCTGTCTTTCACAGTCTCTTTTTCTGACCACACCTAGAAGTTGAGCTTCACTAATTTCCAGTTGATTGTGCTGTTGTTTCAAATAGTGCCTTAAGATATTAATTGCTTGACCCATGAATTTAGTTACATGTAGGCTGTTGTGAAGTAAGGACTTCCAAAGTTACTTTTCAAAGTTCTGTTGTGACTCTTAAAGGGCTCTTTGAACTTTCTTTTCTGTCTAACAAACTAGCCTGCATGCAGTTTAGCTTGTAGATCTGAAGAATCTGTTTCCTCCCGGCTGCTTTTCATCTCTCATTTTGACTTTTGTTTGGGGACAAATTGGAAGTCTCTATGATTTCTTCTCCCCGTGGGCAAAACTCTGTTTCTTGGATCAGGAGCTGGTTTGGGGAGGATGATGTATTTCTTTACGAATGACAACCCAGTCTAGGACCTAAACTTTTGGTGTAGGGGAAGGCACAGTCCCACATTTAGTTTGTGTGCCTCTCACAATATAGGCCCTGTAGAGCAATGTAAATACGTACATACATCAATTCTTAACTTCATTATATTTTAGGGAGTGTTTCACTGATGATGCTTCGAGTTTTGAATGAGCTTTTCAATAACGCATAGAAGTAGAAGAGAACTCTTCTGATCAATGACATCACAAGTCCAAAATCTCCTGCGTAGAATGTAACTCTGACCCTAAAGACAGACACATTTACATTTTCTTTTCATTCAGGCAAAAAACAGCTTCTACCTTCTCCCTCCCTGTAAGTTACAAGACCCTCCTACCCATGAACCCATCATGGAAAGAGATTTGAGTTTATAGCTTGTGGGCCAGTTTCCCACAGAATAGGCTATTTCTTGTTACAAAAGTCCGATGCCAGTTTTGAATCCTATGCATGTACAGCAGCAAACTCTTCTTTTACACAAGCAATGCATCCAAGGTAAGTACTTCATAGCATTTCTCCAGAGCAAGAAGTAGAGAGTTTTCATCTTTCACTTGTACTGCCCAGAACTTAGTCTCAGCAATAAGTATCTGGGGCCAGGATGAGAACTGCCAATGTGGTGGCTATCCAAATAAGACAGCCCTCAACTGGAGGTTGGGAGAAGAGGGAGCTGCATAACCAAGCAGCAGTTATAAACTCCAAAACTTACTGAGGTGGGACATGAGAGGGAGGGTATAGGTTTTTGTTCAAATACCACAGAATGTTACATTTCTCACTGAAATATAGTAGATTCCCTACAATGAATATTTCTCTGTTTGTATTATGTGCTTAGGACTATTATTATTTCCTTTATAAATGGTTTACGATTTACATGCATTCCAGGTCCTTCCTGCTCTAAACAAAGATTTGGATGAGAAAGGTCAAAAAATTGTGAAAAATTTATTTGAAAAGTGAAGAGGGAAAGGAGAAGGGAGACTATCTCTGTAGAGTGGACTTCAGCAGAACAAAGAATGGAAAGAATAAAAACTAAAACAAGTCTGCTCTGCATCTAGGAGACACAGTGGGCCGCAGTGAGGAGTCATGATAGAGGGAGGCTCATGGCAGCTCAGCTTTCTTAGGCTGTCCACATCTCATGGGTGCCCACAAAAAGTTCTGGGAATTATTCAGTGCTGTAGTGAGATCTTTTAATGAACAGATCTTGGTTATTTTCCCAGACAGCTTTGCCACCCCCAAACTCTTATGTAAGGACCATTTCCAGAGTTTAAATTTTTTAAATCTTTCATATATTTATTTGGTGCAGGGTCTCACTACGCAGCTTGGACATATAGTGATCTTCCTGTCTCAGGCTCCTCAGCACCGGGATTACAGGCATGAGCCAGCGCACCCCATTCTGGAGTGGCACAAAGCATTGCAGTCTCTAGGCCAGCATGACATGTGGTACCAGGGATCAAACTTGGATCCTTGTACTTGCCAGGCAGATGCCTAGCTATTTTTCCAGTCCCCTATTTCTGGACAGTTTAAATGCTTATTTATTTATTATTTAGTGCAGGATCTCATTACACAGCTCTGACAAATAGTGATCTTCCTGTTTCCTGCCTCCCAAGATCTGGGATTACAGGCACAAGCCACCACACTCGGTCTCCATTGCTGGCTCAGCACACCCCAGAGTGGGGCCAGCGCAGCAGGCAGGGCCAGGAATCAAACCCTGGCCACTGCGCTTCCCTACGCAAGCACTTAGTCCTTTGAGCTATACTGTCAGCCCTTAAGTGCTTATTTTTAAAAATAACTTTCAGCAATTTCACTAAGGATGAAGTTAAGCCAGAGCTCCTTCCACATCACAGTATATTCTATGCTCAGTATTTTAAAAATCTGTTAATGCATTGTTCCATATTAATATCTCTAAATTGTATAAGTTTCATAGACATTAAGTAAATGTTTCAAAATGGGCAAGGCCTATCCATATAAAAGCTTTTGTTAAAATGTTATTGGTTCTTTCTCATTATTATAAAATTAAATCTAGCATTTTATTTAATAGGGAATCACCCAAAGCATTCCTCCTACTACACAGAGAGACTATTTCCCTCGTTCTTTGGAAGCATCAGCCAATGGATTTGGAGAAAAGGAAATAATCAGGGGTAAAATATGAAAAGGATAAACACAGCACTATGTTTTTAAATAATATGACATCGTAATTGTAATAAACAATGAGGTTATGGGCAATAAAGTGAGAGGATAAAATACATAAATGTTTTCATAATGAATATGGACATGTTGCATAAAATTACCTAATTTAAATTTCTAAATAGCAAAATTTTAGTTATTATAAGAGTTAACTTTTTGAGAAGAGATTTCCCTTGGTACATTTATTTTTTAATTTATTATTATTATTATTTTACAATAGTTCACATACAGCAAAATGTTGTCTTCATCATAGTTGTTCAGAGTACAAGATGCAGACAGGATTTCTTGTCTAAAGAATCATTAGTGATTGTTGTGTACTAATGACCTTGTCTTGATCATTAGCACAGATCTTTCTTTTTATTGAATAAAGAGAAAGTAACTGTATATTTAGTCCAATAGCCCATAACAGTAACAGATTATTAGCTCATCTACCATTATCAGGGGCTGTTGACTTGAGCCTTTTACAACTCATCATATTAATATGGCTTTCCTTTCTATACCTCATGGTTATACTTTTCTGCTGGATGATTAAGAGCAAGATAAAGCATGACCTATGTTACAAAAAACATGTCACTTTTGTAACTGACATGTCAGTCAGGTCCCCTCAGGGTTTACCCTGAAACCATGCATTACGATTTGCAGAACTTTTGTCAGTGTCAGCCATCTGGATGAATCATTGCCATTATTTGAACATTTTGATCTCTGTGGAATCCTGAGAGAATGTTTCACTCTAGGGGACTCCCCTTAGGCACACTGTACATCATCAATCTCTTTCCTCTGTGGCCCCATAATCTCCTTAAACAGGATACCTACTTTTGACTAAGCCATTCCACATCAATTCCACATTAGAGAATCTATAGTTAGAGATGTATAGATACACACATGCATGTTCATGTAGGCATATATACACAATTATAATACTATTCGTTGTACCTTTGTTTAAAGGGAAAAGGAAAGCTATGAAAACAATTCATGTCTTCTGTAGATGTACAAACTGTGTTGCAGTCACACCATAGAATGCTATGTAACTTTGAAAGGTAATGAGGAGGGGCTGGGGAGACAGAATGCTGGTCTAAGTGCCTGTCTGACAACCACAAGGACCCCAGTTCAATCCCTTGTACCTCACACTATGTCTTCCATGCTGCCCAAAACTGGGTATGGTGGTGCAGCTTGGTAATCCCAGCACTGGGGAGGCTGAGGTAGGAGAATCACTACAAGTCCAAGCTGTATAGGGAGACCCTGTTTAAAAGCAAAAGATAAGCAAGAATATCTAGATGCACTGAAATAGAGTAATCTTCAGGAAATATGGATAAGAAAAAAGTACAATATATCAACAAAAACAAGCTCTACTAGTGAGGCCTTGGACCATAAGGTGAGAGGATGGGGGGGCAAATAAAGGAGGAAAATAAAAATACATATACAGAAACAAGCACTGGAAAGATATGCCAGGAAACTAAAATAGGGAAGTTTCTTCAAGTACTTTCTTATACATCTTTTCTGTATTTTAAATAATATGTAAGAAATTATAAAATGGGAAGAAATGTAGCTGTCAGCCAAAATGGTTTAAAATAAAAAGTAAAATAAGCCAGAAAATTATTTAAGTCACCAGGCATAGTGGCACATGATTGTAACTTCAGCACTTGCAAGGCTGAGGAAGGAGGATCACCACAAGTTCCAGGTCAGCCTTGGCTACACAGTGAGTTCAGGGCCAGTCTGAACTGCATAGCAAAAGAAAAAGATTATTTCATATCTCAACAGAAAAAGATTACTTCAAGTGATTGTAGAACATAGTACTCTGATTTTATGTCCTAATTGGGAAATACAAACAATAAAAAGAATTGCAAAGAAATGATTATAATCTTTACATAGTACTAACATTGGCATTGTAATATAGAAACCACAACTTTTCATTTTTGAAAATTGTGCTTAGAACAACAGAAAACAAAAGTAAAAATTAAAAAAAAAGTTTAATATTGTTAAATTTGAATTGAAGAAGAGATTGTTAACTTGTGAAAGTAGGCCACTCAAAAGGCCAAGAAGCAATCACACACACACAGTTAAGAGGAGATCTTCTAGTTGTCAGATCTTGATTTCTTCCTAAAAATGAACTGAAACTCCATGAAAAATGGTAAATTGAAAGCTGAACGTGGCAAAAACAAGAGATGATTTGGATTAATGGTGCATCAGAAAGTAAGGAAGTTACCACAGGGAATGGAATTGTGCCCAAAGATTTCAGCATGAATAGGCCTGAAAAAGTTCGCATGTGACAAACCTGAGATGCTTGGAGTAGGTAAAATTATGACTGTAAGTGATGGCAACACAGTAAACAAATAGAAATCCATGAATCTGCAAGGCTGGCCCTAGTTGTTGGCGTCCTGCTCATACCCATTGTCAGGGCAATTCCAGCTGCTTGCACCTGTGTTTATTTGCCTGCGAGCAAGCTCTCTCTCTGGATATTGAAGCCCTTTTACATGCCTGCATGGCTAGAAAACAGTGCTAGGAATTACTGGTGGCTAGGATGTTTCACAATATCTCTCCAAAGAGAAAAATGGGGCTCACTCACTTGCTGTTATTCCATGAAACTTATTATAACAATTGCTTACTAAAGGAGAAAAATGACATAATCACCCTTGAAGAAAACTGGAGCTCACTTCCAATTGCTCAGTGAATGTTCTTTTTTACAACAAAACAGACAATAAAAGAAAAATACAATAGACATAATTTTAAAATGATGATGTTATAACCACTGCTATTATCATTGATTTGGGCATCAATGGTTGTTTAAAACCACAAACGATATGAGTGATGGAAAACTGTCCTTTTTTTAGGAGCTATATGTTATGCAGGTAGGTGCTAAATGAAAACATGAAGATTTCTGAGAAATCTAGATTATTAAACATACCATAAATCAACTCATCCAGCAACTTAAGGGAATCACTGTTCTAGGATTAATAAGTTTAAAGAAATAAAATCAAATATTGTGAGTATGTTGTGTAGAAAAAAATTACTGTAAAAAGACATTTTGGGTAGAAATTGGAGAAAATTATCATTTATATGAATAGAGAATATAATTATTGGTAATTTTCCCAAGAGAGCAATGGTATGGAGATATGTAGCACAATAACTTACTACTTAGGAAATGCGTGGCATCATTTAGGGATGAAGTGTCATTATAATGCCCGTCACTTAGATTTAAATGTTTCATTTTGCATGTGTGCATGTGTACATATACAAGGGGTAACCAGGAAGGGAGTCAGTGATGAATAGAAGATATGTGAAAAGGAGAATAAATAGGCAAAGTAATAACAAGTTTTAGGACCTATTACCAGATATATGAGTGTTTATTGTAACCTTTCTGTTTTCTGTTTATTTAAAAATGTCCCCTATGAAAATTATATATGCATACACATATATATGTATATATATGGTAATATGGCAAGATATCAACATTTTAAAAACAGATGGTATGGACCTGTTTATTTACTATATGACTGTATTTCTTTTATATTTGAAAAGCTTTACAACACAAGTTAATAAATATGTGACCAAAATGAATATTAACAAAATGAGTTGAATGTTATGAGTTAAAGAAAAGATAAAGGAATTTCAGGACAAAGGAAGAGAAAGTGCAAAGGTCTATACCATATATATTCCTCATTCTATATGATCTCATTAGTTATTTAAGAAAAAATCTTGAGGCATTGGCTGGCAGAGTCTTAGATAGGCAAAAGAAACACAATTTCAGGAGAAAGAAATAAAACACTACAGAAGAGCTGAGGAAAAGCATAAGTCAGAGAAGCACACACTAGAATAAAGGAAAATATTACTCTATGACAATATTTCAGGAAAACAGTAACTCAGATATATCCCTACTTGGCCCAATGAAGAAGATTTTGAAAAAGAATAAAATTATTTTCAAGAATTTCTCACCCAAAACAGAACATTTGTTAATACTTTCTAGTTACAGAAATCTAGAGAAACTGGAGCAACCCTAATTAGCAAATTATGCTTTCTAAATTCATTAGGATGAACCCACAACTTATTAGAGTTGCATATTTGTAAAATCTGTGTAGCAGATATTTTGTCTGATAAAATGAATTTGAGCCAAGAGGAGATACATCAGTCACAGTGGTTTGTTTATTGACATTTGTCTATTTCCAAACAAAGCACACTCTAAAAATACTAGCTTGTAGAGGGAGAAGCTGCCATATTGTGAGCAGATCAAAGGAAAGAGGCATATGGCAAAGAACTGTAGAATTCTCTAGAAGCTATGGAAGCAAGAGGGAAATATTACTACACCATGATTGCTTTCTCTGTTTTTAGATTATGCCAACGGATATCCACATGTTGATTCTCTGATTTATCATTTTACCACTGCTTTGGCTAGAAAAAAGATAGAAAACTGGACTAGAGGGGCCCGGCAGGATGGCTCAGTGGTCTAGAGCACCTGCAGGCGGCTGCAGGGACCACGGTTCGATCCCCGGCACCACATGCTGTGCCAGCCCTGCCCTCAGGGCAGGCTGAGCTGCCCATAAAAATAAATAAAGAGGGCCCGGCAGGATGGCTCAGTGGTCTAAAGCGCCTGCTTGGGAAAGCTTGGGCGGCTTTAG
>PVJA010048298.1:0-14272 GCA_004027025.1 Myocastor coypus | reverse complement strand
TGTGTGTGTGTGTGTGTGTGTGTGTGTGTGTGTGTGTGCGTGAGTTTGCATCCATAAATAATGTCCCCTGAAAGTTCTGATAGATCAGACCTGAACTCACAGCTCTGGAATGTGCATTTTTGGAAGCCACTGTAGTATCTTAATAATCATCCTCCCCTGATGACTACTGCTTTATCTCCTAAGTTCATATCTCTTTTTATGTTATGGCCAGCTCAGCCCACCCTGGAGCTGGGGCTGGTGCAGCATGTGGTGCCAGGGATTGAACTGCAGTTCCTGCAGTTGCCTAAGTTTGCCTAAGCAGGAACTTTAGATCACTGAGCTATCTTGCCAACCCCTCAAGTTCATATCTTAATTGTGAAGGTAGCACACTATTTAATGATAAATGTTCAGTATTGAAATTACAAGCTAAAGAAGAAAATTGAGTTTATCCTAAGTCTACATGCAGACCACTTGAGAAAATTGTAGCTAAGACAGAGGCTTCAAATGTAGAGATATTTTAAGCAATGCATAATGTTTTTGTTTTAGGCTTGATGATGAGGGCTTATTTCTACAGAATGCAAAGGACTAAAGTGTAACTTTTGATAAAGTCAACTCAGCTCAGCACATATTGAGATAAACCCTCTTCTCCAACAGATGGATTTTCATGACCTTATTAGAAACTCTGTGGGAAAGACCTTTCCATGGCTAGATCTATAGCTGGTTTCTGATGAAAAATAATGCAGTAAATAAACTACCATGAAGTTGGATTATAAAACTTCATTTGAAACTAAATTTTTCTAGGGCATGTTTGTGAGGTTGGGTGTGCACTGACTATAGGTAATAAATATTGGAATATTTCTTATGAAAAAGATAGGAAATTAATAAAAGAATTTTTTTCTTCTCTTACAGTATTACTTTGAAGAAAAGTAGAAAACACTACTTCATTATGCCTTGATCTTTGTCATTTTGTCTAAGAGTAAAGAAATTAAGAGAGACATATTGATATTTTAAACATAATATTCAAGTTACAGCTAACTTGTTGGCCCCTCAGCAACCTAACTTGTCTTCTAGGTTTGAAGCCAGAGGACTACCTGATTGTAAACCACATTTTCGCCTAGACCAAACTGTGCTCCACTAAAGGCTTAAAATCTGCTGCCCTTTCTCTTGGTAATAGCTGAAATTTATACTACAGACACCTACATGCTGCTGTTCTGGTTATGTTAATAAATTCTACTGCAATGTTCATCTCAAGGTCTCAAATCTACTGACATTTGGTCCTGAAACCAGAGAGGACCTCATGAGCTGACTGAGCCATAACGCCACTTGGGCCATTGTCATCCTTCCATACAACACTGCCTATTCTTTCTGACTGAAGGAGCCATCTGTTGTACTCCAGTAGTTATCTAAGTCTTCTCCAGAGGAGCTTTTTGTTTTTCTTCCATGCATCTGTCCGAAAACCTTACCTCTTCATATTGGTTCTTTCCAGCTTGGGGAACTGCACCTTGGCCTGGCCTTTCAGAGTGTGGGAGACTGGGTTCCTTCCAGTGGTCTCCATTACCCTGAGAACATTCAGATGCCTGTCTCTGCTGTTTGCTCTCCCATCTACCTTGATACACCACACACTCCGCTATGCGCCATTTCCATTTGACTCTATTGCTTCTCAAATATTTTTAATCATTCTGTTTCATTAAAGATATAACATTCTCCTACTGGGGATGAGGAAACATGAAACCAAAAAATAAAATCTTTCTTTCTTTTATAAAATGGTGTGCCTGATAATAATCAATAGCCTAAATATAGGACCTTTGACTCTCAAATTCTTCCAGGCTGAACAGATTTATGTGTAGCTTTTGTTTCACCCTCTCAGCCAGGATTCTCTCAAGCCTGCTCTGCTTCCCAAGTCTCCTCCTTCAGAATCACTTAAGGCTGCACTTGAATTTTTTTGTTGAACTTGAATTTGATCCCATGGACCCTGCACCCTCACTGCCACATCCACCTCAACCACTGGTCCACAGAGCTCCCCAACTTGCTTTCTCATCTTATCTCTGCCTATGGCTCACTCTCAGACACAAACCAGAACCTCAGTTTGTCTCTCTCCTTTCCCCTCCACTAGTTGGCAGGGGCAGGGGAATCATCCTTGTTCTTGTTTGTTTCTTCCAAATTAAAAACATGGGTTTTGACCACCCTTGGGCATGTTCACCCTCCAGTCTTTCCCTCTCCAGCTAACTCTTTTAGACTCTATCCGTTGCATATGCCTGTCTTGCATGTCTCAACCTGTGAGGAATCAGAGTAATTCCTAGTGGGAGAGTGGGGATTATAGGGGGAAAATGGGACAAGAAACATGAGAAATGGAGACAAGACAGGATTCTGATCAAGTCTCATTTATTCAAAAAGGAGCTCGGGTATATATACAGGGCGCGGATAATGAGGTATTTCCTCCTGCGACGTTAGCAGGTATCCAAGGCAATGGCGGGCGACCCGGAAACACGTCACAGTTATCCAAGGCAACGGGGGAAGGACTTCAGAGCATGTGATTTATGGGAAAATAGCAGGGAGTAGGAAAATAGAAACTTAACCAGAGGCTATCGCGAGATGAGGCTGTCACAAGATGATGATGTCATTACAAAATGGACGCCAGCAGTTTGGGCTCCCACATATGCCAATGTTCTGTCTTCTAATGCTTGTTAGTGTAACTCTGTATTGTTAAAAATATTATAACAGATCTCTGTTATGACTCAACTGAATTTGTGCTATAGTACCCTCAAGGAAGACAGATGTCATTCATCTAGATAGATAGATAGATAGATATCTTCCATGTATCTGACTGTTAATATATGTTTAAAATAACCTTGTTCACAGAAAACTTCCAGGAGAACTCCTTCCATGACTGAAAAAGCATCTGCCTGAAATGATTTACTTCAGTAGTATCCATGATGGGTGATTCTCAGGGATTTATTTTTTCCCAAGGTCCTTAGTCATCAGTACTAGAAAAAAAAAAATTGTTAGTAAACATTGTAGTTTAAAATCTGATCTGGGCTGGGGAGATAGCTCAGTGGAATAAGCGCTTGCCTGGCAAGCACAGGGGCCTGAGTTCAATCCACAGTTCCATAAAAAATAAAATAAAATAAAATCTGATCTGCACAAGTGCCTCCTCAGCAAGTTCAAGGTCCTAAATTTCATTGCCCTGTTGCAGAAAAAAAAAAAAATGTAATCTGGGGGTCGTAGGAGCTATGGGTGTCCCCAATTCATGGCAGCAGTACAAGCTAGAATTTATATCTAGGTTAGTATAGAAAATAAGTCATAAACATTAGTTTAAAAAGTCTCTTTGGTTATACACAGATCATACTGGCTCCTGGTAAATACCAAACTAAGATTACCTCATTTCTCTGTGCCAAGAGAAAATAGCCTTTTGGAAAACATATGACATAACGACAAGGGCCCAATAGGAAATGGATGAATAAATATACATTAAGTTCTGTGGCTTGCGTTAATATTTTTGTCTGATTGATGGACCCAAAACATTTCTTATTAACAGTTTTGAAATGATTCGTACGCATCTACCCTTTTGTTAGTTTTTGTGTCTGCTAAGATAATTTTGAATTGAAGTGCAGAGTCTTAAAAGTTTATCATCTTTAACTAAAAGGTAGCACTTCTGCTCTTTTACTTTTTTATTTTTTTTTTCCTGACAGACTGTCATTATACAATTCAGGATGACCTTCTTTTGGCCTTTAATTCACTATATAATCTGCACTGGCTTCAAAGTCACAATGATCCTCCTGCCTCAGTCTCCTGAGTTTTGGGATTGTAGTCATGTGTCACTATGCCTGGTCTTCTGTTTTCTACTTTCTGCTGGTACTAAAGTAATTCCTTATTCAAGTTTGCTTAAGAGTCTCTTACCCAGTTCTAGTGAGAATGTAACATCTGTGAGCTAACTCACAGATAAAAATGTACCAAGAACTTTATAATCCAAGCAGATACTAGGCTTGTTATAGAAAGAAACCAGGAAGTAGCATAGAGAAGGAAATATGAGTAGAGATATAAATATGAAGATGTATTTTTTGGTATGAGAGGATTATATGTGATAAAATGAAACCCTAACAAGATGGAAAAGGAGAAAAAAAATAGTGACAAATGAGAAGATCTGCTTAAGTCAAAGGTTTGCAGACAACGAGGCTTTTAAAAGGAAATATATTTTGCTATTACAATTAAAAGTTTGATTAGACCTAAGACCAATTCTTTTTAAACCTCTTTGTTGTTCAGGAGTAGCTCAAATGGGGATGATCACTAACTTCCAATCTCCAATTTTGTCTCTTCTGATGTAGGAAGAGAGAGCACCAACAACTGGAACCGTAACCTAGAAACTAGGAACAGCAGTGAACAGCCATGAATCAACAATGCCTCCAGCGTAAGATACTACCAGAGAGACTGCTGTCAAAGTCACAGTGAACTCCTATTGTGACTCACAACCCTACCAAAAGATAAATAGAGGTTAAGGCTTGTAAGCAATGGTGCTTTAAATGCTGGGTTGTAACTATCATAGAAGAGATTATGCCTGGCTTCCAAACTTTTTTTGATAAAAATGGCTACTGATGATTACACTTAAATGATTCCCTTTAACCAGGAGGTATAAAAATTAAAGCCAGGTTAGTATGCTGAACTGCAAAAGCCTCAAGTCAACAGCTTCCCACAATGCCAGTTTTGCCAATAAACCACTACTATTATGAAATATTGAACTGTGCATACAACTACTTTCTGTTAGTTCAATGAGAAGAAATGTTAGTACAAATAGTATTTTCAAAAGTTATAATGTCTTCACCTTAAATTCTGAACAACTACTATGAAGACAACTATATGCATTGTGGGTGTCCTACTAATGTGTTTTGAAACTGTCTCATTGTTATTTCTTATTAAAACCAATAAAACCCGAAAAAAAACTACACAACTATGCTTTGTAGTTTATTTCTTCCAGAATCCAACAGTTCTTAATTCATGGCTAAACCTACCATAAAATCTATTTGGATCTCAGTATCTACTTAAGTCTCAACTCTGAGATCAAAGTCACTGTACCTCTGATTACCGGCAATGTTGAAAACTTCCTTCTTTAGCTCAAAGCAGTTTCAGTTGTGACGATTTTTTCCTTTGTAAAAACTATGATAACAAAGGGTTAACGTTTCAGCACTTATGATAACATACCTCTGCCCAGAACCTGTTAGATAATCACAAAATAGTACCCTAATGAAAACGAAAAACCGTGCAAGAAAAAGTAAATGCAATATATATCCTTCTCTATACCAGCCTATAGGAGCAAAGACTGTCCCAAGGTCTCTGAAAATGGGAACAGCCACTCCAAGCAGAAGGTCGACTCCAACCTAACTTTTACCAATTGGTTGGGATATTCTATCAACACCTGTCTAGCCCCACTTCTAAAGTTCCCACAAATTCTATCACTGAAACAGAACCCAGGGCTTATCTAAGGGTAACAGTTTAGCCAATCTCTTTTTCTTTGGATATTGGAGAAACACATTTGGTTTCACGGAAATAGGTGGAACTTCCAGTCCTCTCTTCCATCTCTGTTGTAGGAGATGAAAGCTTCCTCTCCAAACTGCTCTTTATAAAGCTTCTGACTTAGAGGGTGGGGAGATAGCTCAGTAGAATAAGCACTTGCCCGGCAAGTGCAAGGTCCTGAGTTCAATCCCTGGTCGCACGCACACACGCACACGCACACAACTTCTGACTTACACCTTGAAAACAATCATTATACATTCCTTTCTAACAGTCCCAACTTTCCCCACCCCATTATTGGGAAAGATAGACTTCCAAATCCCAGGTACAGCCATTACTTTATAGAGTTCCGCAAACTTAGCTACTTTTCTTAGACTACCTTAACACACGTTAAACAAAGTTAACCTCATTTTCTCTTCTAAAAAGGCCACTTCATCATGTAGGACACTGAGTACCCCTGATTAGTTGCTCACACTGCTATGAAAGTTCACCTCAAAGATTACACTTTCTTCCTCCAGAAGACACATAATAGCCCCTTAACCACCTGGTTGGTTGCCAGCTAACCATCCCCCAACTCCTCTCCACAAGTTCTTAAATTTACCAGTTCTACTTAAATCTCTCCTATCACAACCACAAAAGAACCAAAAGGAACCTGTTATCCACTCAGGAATTTCACACTGCCAGTGATGCCCCTCCATCCATCGTCCCCCTAACACTGTGTCCATATCATATTATCTCCTTGATACTGACTTCAACAATATTTTTACTTCAATAATATTTTCTTTAAAAAAATCCCTCGTTATTATTTTCCTAAAGTAATTTTGCCTTTACTTGGACTTATTCTGGCCAGAAAAACTTACAGGATCTCACTGAAACTATTCTACCTCAGGGATCATGCAACATTCCACGCATTATTAGACAAGCAATAGTCAAAGACGTCATGAGTAAATCTTCATTCTTAAATCCTAAATTCTAATGTCTAGTTCTCTTACTCAATATGTTCAGCCCTTCTCTGAATCTGGACATAATAGACAGAGTTCAATTACTTAATTTCCTTGCAGCAAAGGGATACTGGCTCTATCCAGGTATATGGCCATCCTTTCAAACTGAAGTCACCTTTGAGTCACATCACAGCAATTCATAAAGCAATCACACAAGACCTCAAGGCCCTCATCTCTCAGGTCCCCTTACTGTGATCAATATCTTATCTCTATTTTGGAAACTCACTAACTCATTTTGGATATACATCCAAAACTTCAGTTTTATAGATAAATCTCTCTGTGAGGCCACCTTGGAAACCCACTCCTAAATTTCCCTCACCTCTCTACTTTCAGCCTTCAACCAACTCAAATTAGTCCCTGCTCCTACATCAGCATTTGACCTCTCAATATCAATGAATCTTTCCACCTTTGCTATTTATATAATATCAAAAAGACATACACTTGTGTGTTCTTAGTTCCTAACTTCTGGACACAACAATATAATCTACAGCCTACTTCTCAAAAGACGATACTGTGATCATTGAGCTGTTTCTGCGTTTATTGGCAACAGCTCTCCCAGCTATGAAAGGCTCCAGGCTAACACTAGTCTAGCATCTTACAGTCTATACCTTTCATTCCATACTGCACTTACTAATTCAACAAATGCATGCTTCACACCTTGAACGAGTTGCTTTCCTGCGCATTGTCCTTCTTCACACCTGTACCCTGCACTCTAACTCCTCAGCCCAATCAAACCAATGTGTGCCCATCCCTCAGTTCTTGGAAACATGCCCCTCAGTGAATCCTTTGTGCATAGCTACTGCCTACTGCTATTTCTAATTTGGCAAGTTTAGTAAAACTAAATGGTAGGGGTCTTACATGGCAATCATTACCACACCAATAGTCATGATTAAATATTTATCAAAAAAATGTATTCCAATACGGACAACATTAATTATTTGTAGGAACAGCGGTGCATAGGCCTCTGCCACTACACACACACATTCTCTCTCTCATATACTCATATACAAGAGTATATATATATATATATATATATATATATAGATAGATAGATAGATAGATATGGATATGGATATAGATATAGATATACATAAATCTTTACTATTATTTTTTATACAATGCACATAACTTTATGGAAAAGTTTTAGAATTTATCTTTACCTTCATCGGTACATGTTTGTTGCCTATAATGATTAGATTCACTTCAGGGAATTGGTACCTGTGCCTAGTGTATCTCAGTCCTTCCCTGCCATTGCTTTTCTGGCAACTCACTGAGCTAGAGTAGAGAGAACTCTGAAGATTTCAAGGGCTATTGTAATTGTTCAGTGATTTATGTACTAAAGTTTCTAGCTTATGTCATTATTAACTCTCATATGTGGTCCTAAAACATAAGGTCGCCAGTTATATAGAGATACATGGCTTATATTGTGTTCTTATGATTTAAGTTGGCAATTCTGAGAATAAATTGAAAAATTTCTAGTGGTCAAAATGGGAAAGTTTCATTAACATAGCTCCTCTGTTAGAACTTTCTTCCCCCAGTTGGAGATCACACTATCCATCTTTTTTCAAATGTAGTTCGGCCTCCCTCAATACATATTATATTTATAGAGTAAGGTGGCCTAGTGTTCCAATTTATTCTGCGTCATCCACGGTGAATACTCAAACCTGTTTTTCTTACCATAGTCTACTCCTGTTAAATATATCAGACTTGAAATGTTTTCTGTTTGATTTTCTTTTCAAAAACAAATTAACATATAGAAGAGAAAATATAGAAGTCTTAGCAAAGAGGTGATTGAAATTATCAAAAGAAATATCAAAGTAATTGTGCAAAAATAATTAACATTCCATATTATAAAAATGCTATCAATAACTGAACATAAAAACACTGGAAGAAAAGGAAATTCACCTTGTTAGACCTAAATTACTCCTAAAAGCTACTGATCAGATAGAGTATTTCACAGATATATAAGAACAAATGTACTTTTACTTAGAGTAAGTTTCATTGTTCTGCGTGGGAGTGAGAAGGCTGATCCAGCATCCCCCATCTCCTCCTAGCTTCTCCAGCCTTGGCGAGCCACAAAGGATTCAAATGCCTGGGTATCCTCCCAGCTTCACGCAAGAACCTTGCTCGCTGGGCTACCATGAATGATTATGTTGGTGAACTTTCAACATTACAGATTGTAATCTTGGTTTGGAAATATATTTAACAGTCGTGGCATGGGTGAACCCAAGGATCAGGATGATTTCATGTACACTACATGACAAAATGACTTTTGGGTACTGCAAGGAGAGCACACATTATAAGACATATACCATTAAAATGTAAATTAGAGTCCAAGGAGATGCCTGAGTGGCCTATGTCTTGTCTGCCTGGCAGGTGTAAGGTCCTGGATTGGATCCCTGATACTTAAAAAAAAAAAAAAAAGCAAATTAGACCAAGTGTTAAATAAGTCTGCTTTGTAGGGTAGAAAGTTACACATGGTTATGATTACATTATACATTATTTCAATAATCTTTGGTTTTGTTATTTTTCAAAGAAGCATGGTATGCCTGTGTAATACTACTGCAGATGAAACATGCAAAACGTAGGTGAGAAATGACAAAGAAAAAAGAACTTTCAGGGAAGCTGTCCCAGCCCAGTGGTACATGGTCTTTCACACACAGGGAGGACGGGCTTTGCATATACTTTCTCCCTTCACTGCTTTGTCTCTCTTGTGCTGAATTCCCAGTTCAAATCATACACCTCAAGGAAAAGTTACTTACTTTTCTTAACTAGCTTCCACAACAGTAACACGCTGCCAACTTCCCATGATCTTTGACTGTGATACTGTTAACCTGTGTCATATTGTGTCACAATTGCCCATTTTTGGTGGTCCCTAATACCCAGAACCTAAAGAGTGGAACATATGTCCATATATAAAAAATACCCAACTTCTTTGGAGAGTACTATAATTTCGTAAAAATGCTCAGTAAATAATCAAACCCTAATGTCACTAATTACTTTACATAACTATCTCAATTCTGATGTAAATGACATACCCATCTTAGTGATGCACAAGGTACATCCTAATGAAGAAAAAAGGAGACCAACTGCATGAAATTCCAATGTGAATATCTCTATTGCTATTGACCACCAGGGTCAGAGCGCTATTTCAGTGACACAGAGGAAAGTACAAGGTCCTGAGTTTGATTCCCAGTACAGAAACAACAAAGAATATACTGAGTACCAAATTTTTAAATTTTCCCTTGAAACTATTATTTATTTGTAGCCACTAAAATGGATCCTTCTTTCTTTCTGGATGTACATAAAAATATTAACATAAATCCTTTCAGAAAAAGGGAAAAAATAATTAGATGAATAGATAGACAGATAAGCTTGGCTTACCTTTCTTTCCTTCTGTATCCATTTAGAATCTCTTTAAAATTTATACTTTAATGGATTTCAACTAAATCTATATGTATTATGCTACAACTCGTAGTCCTTAATACAAATTGCCACTAAGTGATTTTGCATCTGGAGAGGCAGTGTTTAAATTCTAACCTCTCTTCTACTCTTGAAATCAAAGTAATATTTCAATCCCAATTCAAGGTTTTGTTGGTGAGGATGAAATGAGATAAAAGTTTAAAGCACTTCATGGAGAAGCTGGTATAAAGCAAAAGTTCAAGAACTGAATTGAAACATGTGCATTGGGTACAATAGTCTATAAATGCTGTACCTAGAATAAGCCATGAAAAACGTTGAAGTTTTAGAATCTATAGTTGTAAATGAAATTAGTTTACTCATAGTTTCAGGAATTTGGATACAGTGATAGAAAACACTTAAACTTTCTCAATGTCCCTTGAAAGGATTCCATCCAATCACTTTAGTTACAGAAACAAAAAGGCTATCAGCTGATTTGCTAACTTGGGCTGACATAAAATCCATTTCAGAAAAGAATCTGTGTTCAGTTTGGAATGGTCTCAAAGGCTATAGTCACATGTAAATACACTTCCTAGCACTGTAATAGCCCGAGTAGCTTGAACTATATAGTCTAATGGTATGAAATAAACAAAGGAAGATATTTCTTTCAAATCCTTAACAATTACAAGTTGATAGGAATCACACTGCTGCCTTGTGTATTGTGCTCATGGTTCTGCAAAGGAGTAATTAAATATGAACCTAAGGAGCTTAGTAAATTTTTTATCAGAAGTAAGGAGGAGAATAGCTCCTAGAATTTCAGAAGGGATCCGAAAGGTGGCTACTTGACTGTCTATCTGGTGATAATTATAGTACAGATAAACAGAGTCCAGACATTTCTCAATAGTTTAGTCATCTGAGGATTTAAAATTACACTTAGTTTCACATTGTTAACCAAGTTCTTCAACACGTAAGGTTTCCAGGAAACTGGAATCTGTGAAAGAACTAGATAACTTGAATTATAAGCTCCTCAAAATTCAGGAATATCATAGGGAAGGACTAGTCTTCCTGTAAGCAGGGTGTGGGTGGTATTCGGTGCTGCCTGGGGAAGTTCATTCTTTATTCAAAGTCCTAGTTTGCTATCTATTCTTTATTTCTATCAGTACATTTGGTAACCCTGCTCTTTCCACTAGCTGGCTACTTTACTTGTGAGCAAACTAAATATACTATTTTCTGCAGTATGAGGTTTAATTCTGAGGCAAAATTTCTCTAAGTCACTGAAAGATAAATTTCTAAATTACCAATGCTTTTTCAACAGAAGTTTATTAAACTAATACTCTTATAAAATAATACTTTCAAACATTAGTCTGAAAAAGACTTCCAAATCCTTCACTGTTATATCTTTTTTTTTCTTAGAAACTTGAAAATTCCATGAAGAAATTGTAGCAAATATATTTCAACAATTATTTCTGATATGGCAAGAGCCTGTATAAATAAGTTCATCCATTACAGAATAACAGGCTAAAATTCCCCAGATTTTAAACATGAAAAACTACAGTTTGTCAAACATAAAATAAAATAAAAACAACCCACAGAGTTTAGCACTAGGGAGTAATGCCTATTCAGTTCAGGTTTTCACTTTAATTTCTAAAAACATTTTTACTACCATAGTACTTTTTTCTGTTTGACAAACAGAGGCAGATATAGTACAGCCTTAATGTTTTGGTACTTTTATAATAAAATACTTCATATTAGACATTTTCCCACAGCATCATTA
The DNA here is from genome assembly GCA_004027025.1 of Myocastor coypus. Classification (NCBI taxonomy): domain Eukaryota; kingdom Metazoa; phylum Chordata; class Mammalia; order Rodentia; family Myocastoridae; genus Myocastor; species Myocastor coypus. The sequence goes on along the minus strand of PVJA010048298.1, from coordinate 2,617 downwards.
AATTTGCTGCAGAATTGCTGGGGGCTTAATACAAATTTAGAAAGAAAAAGAAAAACGTATTGCTCCATGTACCGCTCTATCAACTGTCAAACGTGGGCAAGAAAGCTAGCAGCAAAATGCCTTTCTCTGCTCCAACTGAACTTGGTTCACTCAGAAAACACATTCTAACCATCTTAATACTTTAAACTCTTCATATGTTTATTGGTATCTTTATTTAAAATATATTCTATGTTTTGAAAATCTCCATATATAGCATAAAAGGAAGACTATTGTTTACTATCTGATGTCATAATGAACAATACCTAAGAGAGACTTTAATAGACATTATTTTAAAACAACTGAAAAAAAGGTTTCACATTCAAAAAGCTTGGAAAAAAAGTAGGTTTCCTTACCACAAATTTTACAGAGCCTTTAGTATGTTAATTTGTACTGTGGCTCTCCAAGGTACAAACAGCATTTGCCAACAAAGGATCATGGGAATTTTCTTTTTTGTAGCTAGTTTCCATTTATTTGTTCATTGACCTGATAATTATTTACTGCATGTTTGTATTCATGAATGGCAAAAGAAAAATAGGTACATGAACGGGGATAAATGTTAAGTAAAGGACAGGACAATTCAGTGGGGGCAAGGGAGTTTTATAATCACAGAGGCTCTCAACCGGGATGTATAGCTGGCCCAGGGTTGAGAAAGAAACCTTCAGCCAGAGGAATCACAAATGGGAAAGCGTTAAGTGCGCATGCATTGCAGAAACAAGGCAGAGATCGCTTAAGCTAGAGCAGAACAGCGCTGATGGAAAAATAACACATGAGAATGCAGACAGATGCATGTAAATATGTAAGGTAAAGCTATAGCATGGTAAAATATGGGGGCTTCATCATAAACATAGCGCAGAACCGATTAGGAGTAATGGTAGTAGAAGCAAAGAATAGCTAAATATAAGGTGCATGGGGCCGGCCAAATAGCTCAGAAGATTAAAGAGCCTGTAAGCAGGCACAGGAGCCAGAGTTTGGGTCAGCTTAGCACACACACACACACACACACACACATTGCAGAAAAGCAGACAAGTGTAGCACAGTGCCTAGCTCATGCTAAGAACTCTAAAAATTTGGGTCAAAAAAAAACTCAATAAATTGTGGTTCTTAGCTACAAAAATTGAAATTTAACAGAAAACAATGGGCTCCCCAATTTTAAAGTTTTTCGGTCCTATGAATAACTTATTCATTGTATTAAAATTTAAAAAGTACTTACAGAAATATTTGCAGCGAGTGCTCAGAATGGATTTGTATTCTTTGTAAATGATTTCACTCTTTCATTTTGTAAAAATTATTCAAGGTCTAAAGGGGTTTCCGGCATTTTTCCATATATGTTTCACTGTATTTTATGGCTAAAATAAAGTGATAGCGCCATTTTATGTATTTGGAGGGTTTCAAAATTCTCATGATATTCATCTTATAGACAGCAAGGGTCTACTCAGTTTGCAAATGGAAAATCTTCAAACAAAAAAGAAATTTCAAAAACATCATCTGTACCTAAAACATTATTTCTGCAGAAAAAGCTATCTTTAGCAAAGATTGCTCAAGCTACCTTTGATAGTTAAAGTTGGGGAAATTAAATAGCAATCAATATACATTCAGAGAAGCCATGAATGAAATCTACACAAAAGTATTGCGACAGAGGAATTATTACTGGAGGTAAATCTGAAGAGAATCTAGCCTCGAAGTTGGGGAGCTAGTGTGAGCCCTGAACGTCTCCCTAGGAATAAGCAAAAACTTAAGGTTTTACTATAATGTGCCCTGCATGGACCAGTGGCCCATGAGTGTGCTGGACTGACAGCTGATGGTCGTCATGTAACACCCCCGCTTGGTGCTGGATGTGGGAGGCCCACCGGAGGATTCTTGCCAGTAGCATAAGAGGCAGAACAGGAAAGAAAGCCATTTGGCAGCTATAGAAAGATGAAGGATTTTTCTGGAGAAGCTTGTCGTGCTGGCCTCCCTGCTCACGACTGCTGCTCATATCATCAGAGGAACTCAGGATGTTACTGTTCCTGAGAACCAGCTAGAGTTCACTTTGGGGGAGCTCTTGTCCTCACTTTGAACATCCTTTCTGGCTCCAGAGAGGAAGACGGTGCCCTTCTCAGTCTCCTGGAGAAGCTGGTTGTAGTGGCTTTCCAGATGGAAACTTGGCTGTTGTCAGAGGACCTCAGGACCCCACCGCTGCTGAAGATTCCTGCGGTACCTTTAGGAGGAGCTCTGATTTCTACCTTGAGCCTCACTTCCTAACTCCAGGGCAGGTCTTCAGCCTAGAGCGCAGATTCTTTAGCCTACTGGCACAGACTTTCTAGCTTCCACCACTGATCTTTGAGCCTTCCCAGTACAGATCCTTGAAACAGGTCTTCACGAGACATTGTCCTTGGCCCTCCGCTTCAGCTGGACTTTTGGGTCATTGTTATGAGCTCTAGGTTTTCAGCTGGACTCATGCAGGACACCACCATGAGATCCAGGCCCTAGGCTGGATTCTTTGATCTTTAGTGTGTGGAGAGACTTTGTGTGTTCTTTTTGTATATGAGTCTTTGGGTGACTGTTTTAAATAATCTTATAATTAGTTTCCTGTGTTTTA
>PVJA010048297.1:0-14106 GCA_004027025.1 Myocastor coypus | reverse complement strand
CTCGTACTCATAGCGATCCTCATGTTTTCAGCTTCCCCAGTGTTGGATTACTGGCATGCGCCACTAGGCCCAGACTCAGACGCTGGCTCCACACACCCCAGGGACCGGTCTGGTGGGTGTGTTGGATTGGGGATTGAACGCTGGTCCATGCACTTGCTAAAGCTGGCACATAGTACTTTGAGCTATCTCACCCTCCTACACTTTAAATTTCTTACACCAAAGAAAATACAATGTTTGTATGTGTCTTGTTTGTTTCACCTATAAAACTCTCTGTTTTTATGGATAAATAGATCAATGTAAGACCGTGCTCCTAAGAGACAAATCAGACTCACAGATGCAAATCTTGTGTGGTCTCCATAGTATAGGAAACTGTAAGAATAAATAACATCCAGAATGTACAATAAATAGATAAAGTGCAAGTTCGTGAGTTCGAACCCCAGCCCTACAAAAAAAAAAAAAAAAAAAAAAAAAAAAAAAAAAAAAAAAAAAAAAAAAAAAAAAAAAAAAAAAAAAAAAAAAAAAAAAAAAAAAAAAAAAAAAAAAAAAAAAAAAAAAAAAAAAAAAAAAAAAAAAAAAAAAAAATGACGGAAGAGAAAAGCATATAAAGACATAGGTATGTATGTATACAAATATAGATATAGAGATTCACATCCAAACATGTAAATATATGAACATATTTTTGTGTATATATAGACAGTAATTAAGATAATTATTACTGATTTCTATTAGCTCTTCAAAGAGAACAGTTTATATTGTTTGATCAATTTTTGATGCTTATATCAATCTGAGCAGCTACTATGAAGATAGCAATATGAATTACATTAACCATTATTAATCTATCTTGTTTTGTAATGCTGCAATATTGTGTTTATTCTTTTTTTAAATACAAATGAAAATTTAATTTTTAATTATTCAACTTCCATATATGATTATTATATGAGTGAAATGTGGGGCAGAGATCCCAGGATGCCATTTAGCTTACTTGTGGTGAAGTGTTGCACAATTATGTATAACATACCTCTGTAACTCCTGTGGTCCATTCTATGATATCCTCAGATAAAGCCATTTTTTGGCCATGTGGAGCATATGAAGAAAATGTGCCTAGCTTCACCATAAGTCTAAGACCCTCGGGGAAATTCCAGAAATTGAGAATGTCATACTCTGAATCCAGTTTCTTATTGTTATCTAAGTTCACCTTGTCCCCAGCAGGATTGCTAAAGTCGACGTTCCTCAGAAAGGGATGCAACTGAAAGAGACACAGCATCCTACGTGAACAGGGTTCCAGGAGGAAGATAAAAGATGTAGGTAGGGAACGTTTCTAAGTGTCTGTAATCCCATTCGCCCAAGGCAATCTTAACATTGGCATTTATTACTTTGGAAAACATGAGTGTGTCAAGACTAAAATGTCACCATTTTCCAGACGTGTCAGTTTCGGGAAACACGTATTCTATGCATTCCCATTTGAATAAGACATACAGTTGGCTTAGTGAAAAACATTAAGTGTTGAATCGCGGCTTGTAAAACCCATAACTTCCATTTTTTATCTGATTATTCTGACAGAATCTACCACAAAGTGGATTTATTGTTATCAGAAGAGTTTGCATAATTAAATGAAATTTAATGACGTGTGATGTCTGGTTCAATGCTATTGACTTTTGTAAATGACTGTAGGGTTTCTGGTAGTCCTTTACAAAAGTCATGAACACGTTCACACGGAGAAGGAACTGACGTCCTGTAGACAGGAGCAATGCGCTGGTTAGGTGTTTCCTCCTCATTGCCAGCGGCTCCTTCACTGGGGACTGTTTCAGCAAAACTCAAGAACTTCCTCCTTGCAGTAAGGATGATACACAAGGAAGGATTTTGCAGAAATTATTCCAGTATACTGGGGTCAAACACATAGACTAACTTAAGATTGGTTTCTGCATGACAGCCCGACAGGAAAGAGAAGACACCTACCTGCCAGGGGAAAAACATCATCCGTGTTGTATGTCTTCTTGGCAACCTTTGAACTTCTTCATACAGCATCCCCTGGAGGGCATGGGCCACGGCGTACACAGCATTGTACACATTGTAGCTGCTGTCACTCACAGCGGTGTTAAAACAATTTGGAGGCAACCAAGCCACAGAGGCATTAGGCGTACAGTTCTTCAGAGAACAGTCAGACTCAGAGAATAAGCAATCAAAATGCTTGGACCAATACAAAATGAGGTAAGTATCTTCTGGGTATTTGAAAGGGGTAGCTTCCTGAACAAAAGTTTTGAAACCTGAAATCTCTTCATGATGGTGGGCAAAAACAAGAATCCCATGGAATGGATCCAGTATGAAATCTCTCCCAGTCAGGTCAGCGTTCCATCTTGAGTTTGTCACCCAGACTTTCCATGTCACTAAGTTTTGTGCTATATTGTAATTTACACAATTTGGACACCCAGTATCATAGTAAATGACCACCACGGTGGCAGATGTTGTTTCTGCAGTCAGAATATCATGTTTCTTCACGGATGACATATATGACACAGCCACCGTGGACACCATTTTCACAAAGGCTACACAGATTCTGGTCCTTTCCATCTCAGATTTTATATCTGAGAGAAAGTGAAGACCCCTATGGCCTTCTGTGATAAGCAGGCCCACCCAAGTCCAGTGGAAATGCAGCATCAAGGACACCATGGCAAGGGCTAGATATGTGTCCTTTGGAGCCACCTGATGCAGTGAAGGATACTGGCTACTGTCAGTCAGTGTAGGGTCAAAGGAGCTAAAGGTAATCTTAAAGGAAAAGAAAATTGGATAATGCGTTGAAGTGCTGTTGATAATATTGTAATCCTGAAATTACTGAGTAAGTTCTACAAGTTGTAGGAGACATTTGTCCTTCTCTTTTCTAACTATCCCCCACCCCCTCCAGGCATTTTATAAAACTGTATAAATATATCCAATTATCCTAGAAACATACTTTCATTTTTTCCTTTCATTTTAATCCATAAACAAAAGAAAAAAGAAGGAAGGAAGGAAGGAAGGAAGGAAGGAAGGGGCCACAGAAATAGCTTTGTGGAATAAGTGCCTGCCTGGCAAGTGCAAGGTTGTGAATTCAAACCCCAGTCCTGAAAAAAAAAAAAGGAAGGAAGGAAGGAAAGAAGGAAAAAGAAAGAAAGAAAGAAAGAAAGACAGAATTTCTTTGCAAGCCTGTAAGTTTCTTCTGTAGACTTTGGTGCAGAGTACACTTTGAAAGATGTTAATCCCAACCTTATTTTTAATCATTTATGCCCCTGATAGATGAAGCACCATGACATGTTTACTTCATTTCCTGTCCTACCAACCCTCACCTGTGGAAATCTGTACAGCTCCAGGAGTGGTCCCACCTGAGCTGTGGTTTCCCACGGCATTTCTGTCAGCACTGCTGCACACTTGCTCTCTGTCCGACATGTGTAATTAGGGATCTCGTGTTGTCCTGTGAGCAAAGTGAAGGAATTTTCCAGTATCTTCCAATGACTGTAAATGGAATTATGGAACTCATAGCCCAGAGTAATGTTGGGTAAAAGATGAGGATTCCTATTGACCTCTTCTATGGCAAAAATGAAGGCCAGGTAGTTCTGGTAGCTGTTAGGGAAAAGCCTGCACGGAGAGCCCAGAGGAAATCCTCAGTCAGTGATCATCTTCCAAAATATCCTAGCACCTAATATGGACTGAATGCTTGTGCTCTCTGAACACACTCATATAAGTTTAACCTAAGTATGAATATGATGATGTTAGAAAACTGAAGTTGTAGAAGGTAATTAGAGTTAGTTGAATCATGGGGGTGAATTTCTCATGGAGATTAGTGGCCTTACAAGATTTTCAGAAAGGATGCTTCGTCTTTCTGTTACATTTGTTATACAGTTAACATGGTCTCACTCTATCTATCTATATCTGTCTATATAATTTATGTATAGAATTATACATAAATATGATCTATAAAATATAATTTATGTATAGAATTACATTATATACAAGTTTAGAAAATATATGTTAAAATGTCCTCAGTTTGCAAGAAGAAAACAATTAAAGTACATACAGCATTCAATATTTTAAAAAATCCATTTCTCTTTAAATGGTTTGTTTTAGGAAAAAGTTATTTCCATAAAGATATTATGAAATGTATTCAAAAAAAATCTGCTATGCTTGTGAATTTGCTATGCTTGCTTCACGCTTGTGAAGAAATACTGGGTAAATACATTAAACCACTTAATTTAGTTTAATTTAATTTAAGCATTAAGTGATAAAATATGCAGTGGCACATATGTATTGTATTTATGAATATAATACATATATGTAAGATGTATATGAAGTTCAATTATGAACAAACTTTGATTCATTCAGGTTAGGACTTAGAATTTGTTTTCAAAATAAAGCACTGAGTTATAGGATGTTACAGCACAGGTTCGCTTATGTCCTCAGTCCTCGCTGACCTTGAAGAGCTAGGACCAAAATATTGGCAGAGCTTGTAGCCTTTTTTTTCTCTAGTTTTTGGTCTGTAAACTTGCATTCTTAACCCTCCAGAAGGGAAGCTTCATGACACTGTTACTCTGTAACATAACTATTTGACCTTAACATCACTGTCTTACTGAATATCAAACATCTTACATTTAAATTGGAATTGGTATTTTCCATCAATCTTTAATTTTCTCTTCAAAGAGTTGATCAAGCCACAGAGGAAAGGGACTGATGATGTATACTGGGCCTAAGGAGAGTCATATAGAGAGAAAACATCTTCTCCGGCTTTCACAGAGACCAAACTGGTCAAGCAATGGCTGTGACGCGTCCAGAGGGCTGACACTGACAACAGTTCTACAAAGCACTGTACAAGGTTTCAAGGTAAATCCTGAGGGGATTTGAATGATGTTGGGAGATACAAAAATTCCATGTTTTGTTATATAGGTCTTGCTTTAGCTTCCCCTTAAACACCCAGCAGAGAGGTTTAACCATGAGGCATGAAAAGTTAAGCTAGATTAGTATGCTGAGTAGTCAAAGGCCTAAATCAATAGCTTCCCACATTGCCAGTTCTGTCAGTAATGCACAGCGATCATGGAATACTGGACTATGAATACAACTACTTTATCTTAGTCCAGTGAGAGAAAGTTTTTATACCAACAATGATTAGAAAAATTATCATGTCTACATTCTGTGCTCTGTAAACTACTACGAGCACAATATGCATTGTGTCAATTATTGGGGATGTGCTACTAATGTGTTTTGAAAATGTCACACTTTTATCTCTTATTAAAAGCAATAAGCCGGGGGTGGTGGCGCACGCCTGTAATCCCAGCACTTGGGAGGCTGAGGCAGGAGGATCGGTGAGAGTTCGAGACCAGCCTGGGCTACAAAACTGAGCTCAAGGCCAGCCTGAACTGTACAGCGAGACCCTGTCTCAAAAAGACAAAAAAAAAAAAAAAGCAATAAAAAATTAGCAGCAGAATAAAAAGACAATACACACACACACACACACATAAAGCAGAGAGTCAAAATGCAGACGGGTGGAGGTCACAAACACAAGTTCACCCTCCCTCCCAGGATTCTTGTCACAACCAGTTGCTCCACACTTGTCTTCTCAAGAAATTTCTGTAAATAAAATTGAATATTCTATCAACGAAATGCAATCTCATTTGAATATTGTGGAGTGAGGTTATTTTTTCTTTGGTGCTATAAATAATTTATTTAACTTAAGTGGACTTACATTTGTCTCTGAAGTGACTTCCATTTATTTTGATGCATCTTTTCCCCATAGTGATCTACAAGATCTTCAAGTCAATAGAAATATTTTATGAACATTTGAATACTAGGATATACACCTCACCATACCTCAGCAATATCTTTTAGCAAGAAAAAACAGGTAAGAGTAAAGACTAGACATAATTTCTAGGTACAATGAAAATCTGCTGCAAATATTTCTTAGATAAGAAGACAGCACATGTCTGTTCAACTAAGAAAACAATCCTTGCAATATAGGCTGATCTTATTTTTATGCAGGACCGAGAACACTTAAGATGCCAATTAGGAGCTGAATGGCAGAACAACATCCCCAGTTTATGCCACAAATTCATAAGAAATCGGTTTCAACACCTCAGTTTCCTTCTCACTGGTCCTGACAAAGCCTGGGAAGGGCAGGATGGCACTTCAGGTGAACTGAGGTACCTTTCACTTTGGCTTCTTTCTTTTTATGATCATTTCCCTTGACACATTTCAGAAAGCTACCTCAAATTTTTGAGTTTTTAATATGCTCCATACACACATTAATCAACAATCTCAGGAGCGTGCTGGGTAGACACTTCCTGTTTCGCCATGGTAACATTTGTGTGGCATCCCTTTTTGCACACCACCCAATCCCTTGTTGCCTACAATATCTCCATTTTCGTAGATTTGCATCTATGTGGCAAAAACAACAACCTCATGTTTTCTAAAAGCCTGGAGAATATATACCGCGTTACCCTCCTCTTGCCCTTTGTGTCAGTCATTTTGGAAAACTACTGGAAGCTGATGGTTTTGGCAAAAGGTGAAGCTTCTTCAAGAAGCTTTATATCAAGAGCATTTTCAAAGAAAAAAATTGTCAAATCAAGATTTCTTTGTTAGCATCACAATTCCTTAGTATTGCTCTGGAGTTGCTAAGCTACAGTAAATATTCAGCAAGTTAGGAGAGAATAAGAGAATCCAACAAAAAAAAAAAAAAAGTAATGTTGATTTAAAAGTGTCAATGTTAATTGTTTGATCAATCTTATATACCTATATGTATTAATCTAAATTGATCTGATGATGAAAATATGTAACATAACCATTGTTAAATTTAAACAATAAAAATATTAAATTAAAAAAGAGAGAATCCGACAGAGAATCACGCATGAATATCTCATTAAGAATAACATTGTTCCCCTACAAAATAGGAAGATTGTACTGTAGTGCCAAACAAAGGCTAAGTAAATGAAAAAGAAAGATTTTTTGACATAAAATTGGTAACTGAAAGTCCTTGGAGGAACACATACAACCACAGCCTTAACAAAATGAACAAGCTCTTCCTGTAAGCAGCCTGTGGTGTCCTGTGAAAATGGTTCACTACTCTCTCGACCCAGAAAACCCCACAAAATCATGCAAATCAAGAGGCTCAAATCTTCGCGTCCATTTTAAGAATACAGGTGAAACTGCCCAGGCCATCAAGGGTATGCATATCCGAAAGGCCACCAAGTATCTGAAGGATGTCACATTAAAGAAGCAGTGTGTGCCATTCCGACGTTACAATGGTGGAGTTGGTAGGTGTGCCTAGGCCAAACAGTGGGGCTGGACACAGGGTCGGTGGCCCAAAAAGAGTGCTGAATTCTTGCTGCACATGCTTAAAAATGCAGAGAGTAATGCTGAACTTAAGGGTTTAGATGTAGATTCTCTGGTTATTGAATATATCCAGGTGAACAAAGCACCCAAGATGCGCCGCCGTACTTACAGAGCTCATGGTTGGATTAACCCATACATGAGCTCCCCCTGCCATATTGAGATGATCCTTACTGAAAAGGAACAAATTGTTCCTAAACCAGAGGAGGAGGTTGCACAGAAGAAAAAGATATCCCAGAAGAAACTGAAGAAACAAAAACTTATGGCACGGGAATAAATTAACTATAAAATAAATGCAAATAAAATTAATGTTGTTGGCTATTAAAAAAAATGAACAAGACATTTTAAAGCCATAAAATTCTAGTAAAAAGAGAAAAACATTTAAAAGAATATTTTATACATGTTAATAGTAAAACTATTTTGTCAGTTGTGGCATTACTCAAAACTACTTAAAGGAAGAGATGTTTATATGAATGACACACATTACACAAGTGCTCGAAATCTGAAAAATCTGTAGAGGTAGTGAAACTGAAAACATAAAATGAGCATGTCATTTACAGAAAAGGCAACGAATAGATGCCTAAAAGTGACAGGTTATCGAAAGTAACTACTCTGTCTATATCTCTCTGTCTTTATGTATATATCTCCATTTCTATCTCTAATTATCATCTGTACTTTTATCACATTTGAATTTAAATGCATTAAGTATTAAGTTATGTTATAGGGTGAAAACAATTTTGAAAATTAAAGTTCAATGAATGCATACATTTATCAGAAAATAATTTCAGGGATACTAAATACATTTTTAGAATCTAAAAGGACAGTGTGCAGTGTGTCAACTGTTAAAAAAAATTACCAAAAAAAGAAACCAAAAGATAAAAAAAAGAGTTGAGTTAGATATACAGTTACTTTGTCTTAGTTCTTTGAGAATAAAAGCTTGTACTAATATATTTAGACAAGATATCAGGTCTGGATCTTTTCCTCTGAATAACTACTATGAAGATAACTATATGCAGAGTATTAATTATTGTAACCATCTTACTAACTTGTTTTGAAACTGTTTCATTGCTGTTTTGTCTTTTTTTCTCATTAAAATGAATAAAAGATGTATAATAAATAAACAAACAAATAAATAAAAGTAATAAGGAACATAAGAATATATGATGGTCACTACTCTGCATATATGAACAGATCCTACACCTCTGAACGAGTTTTGAAATCTGACCCGGCTTGACACCTGCCCACTAACTCAGATGCTGTCTGATCATGTGGGGCTCTCTTGAGTTTCAATTATTTCAAGCTGGAGTTTGCCAGACTCGGTGATTGTCCATGTCCATCCACCTGTAGTCTCTACATGCGCTCTCACACCCCTGCCAGTAAGAATCTCACTCCCCGAGCAAGCCACATTTCAGTGCATTCTATACTGAGGAATACATCCTGATCAAATTAAACCTTTCTTAAAATTTTCAACATGTGACAGGAGTAATGAGTCTTTTGCAGGATTTAGGGGACTTTCAGCAGCTCTGTGCATCACTCAAAAATAGTTCTGACTTCTCACCAGAAGATATGTTCAATAGCCATGATCAGAATCAAACATTATCGATTAAGCACGTCTTTAAAAACACACATTTTAGGAAATGATCAAAGGAAAACACACATTCAGACAGTAGCAAATTCCTGTAATGCCAGATGCTCAGAAAACTGATACATAAAACACTCTTACTGTTAGCATATTCAGCACGGTGATCCCTGATTCAAAAACCTTGTACATGGAAGAAAATTGTCTACTAGAAATAAAAGTAAAAGCCAACATCTGAATATTAGAAGGACTATGGAATAGCTAGAGACCACATCTGCTGAAGGAAAAGCCCCAAATTTCTTGCTCTGCCATCCATGACCCCAAATAGGGTACAGCCATAAAGAGACCACAGGAACAGCTGATTAACGGAGAGATGTGGATTAGCAAATAATGGACGCCTAGAACACCAGGGTACACGCAACAAAACACAATTAAAAAACTGTTAGCACATAACACACGATTATACAGAAGAAAGGCAAAGCACAGGGAAAGTTACGTCAAGACGTCTGGCAAGCTTGCACATCTGTAATTCCAGTTCCAGGGCTGCCTACCCTCTTCATGTGGCTTTCAGAGTTCTGACGAGGGAGGGCCTTGGCAGAGTATCTGCACTATGGATGGAATCGCAAAGTCCTTTCACCACTGAGGCTCTTAAATACCAGTTGACACTAAGTGAACAGTGACTCAACCCCGTGTGTGACCAGATGCAAGGAATCTGAAGCCCTCAAGAACTGGCCAATTGTGGAGGGAAAAAAAAAAAAAAAAAACACCTGCATCTTCTAGACAGATAAGATAAAAGAGGAAAACTCCGTGGGAGCTGGCGAGACTAACCATCACTTTATGTTCACATCAGGATGTCCAGCAAAGAACCTAATATGCAGTCATTAGAACGAGTCTGCAACACTGCGTTATAACCAACGAATATCTTTCTGTATTTGATTTTAACTCTTCCTATGGAGAGCAAACGGGACCACTATGGGTCAGCAACTTTTTTATGACTCACTCAACCACTGTTCTACTGACATTTTCTTTCCTCCCAGAACCACAACTCATACTCTCAAATTCTGTGATGCCTATTTACATCTACATGTTTGATGCTATAAATGATGATACCTTCTAAATAAAGAAAAGTTATACACACTCAACTCAGGAAGAATTTCATTGCAAGTGATACGTCTCACAGATGATTCATTCCCATTGTGGGTCCACTTGGAGTGCCCTAAATTTTCTTTGAAACCGTATCTGAACATTGTAAAGGAAGATATTCCTCCCAGCAGAAGGGATTAAATACCAAAAGCAGTCTGTAGTAAAGTAAGAAATTTGACACATAGTTAGAAAAACATCAACAAAACCTTGAATGTCTTAGGGAATATTTGGCAAGAACTATTTAACGTTCAGTTCAACCCAAGGGCTCAAATTATGTTTAAGAACGTCACTTAATGCCATTCATTGGCATGAAGGTCAGAGAAAAGAAGTGAACCATAGAATATGGTGGAGTATGGAGTCTCAAGTTTCAAGAGTATGACAAGCTAGGAACACACACTCACACACACACACTCACACACACACACAAATGTTATAGGCAGGCCCGTTGTGCACGTGTGGGTGGCAGAACAGGACAGCACAATAGAGAATAGCAACGCATCCATCCATAGATTCCCCAGCCATTATCCATCCTAATCTCCAGAAGAAAGAGAATAAATGAAGAAGACACTTACGGCAGGAGATAGAATTCTCTGACAGGCTCTATGTGAAAGGTACCAGTATAGTAGACATAGAAATAAAGAGACAAAAAGCACCCAATCACCACATCTCCATCCTTGTGCACACTGGCACTCCTTCGCTGAAGACAGGCTTCGCTATTAGTAGTGTTCACTACATCAGGAAGCTGCAGGAGCAGGAAGATAACGACCAAGGGCAACATCTTAGATGCATATGCAAGGCTTTAGGCTGAGTTCAGAGGAAACATGGTAGGCGTGATTCAACCAAACAGGTTCTGCGTTGTGTGTTTCAGAGTGACCCTGCCTCTTATGCACTGTTTTTCATTCTGCTGCTCTGGCTTTTGACCCTGGGGAAATTTGCCAACATTTTTGCCCTGGGCAGCACATCTGAGGTCTGGAGTCCAGGAGAAAAACAGAAGACAGAAATTATAATGGAGTATCATTTTGCCCACTTGATCCCACTAGTATATAATCTGGTTCCACTGATAACACCATCCTGGGGGCCACCTCCTCTTGGGCGAATTTCATCCAGGGCTTTGTCAATAAGCTGTTGGCGTAGATGCTATAAGATGTGTTGCAAATGAGCTGCACTAGAGGACTTAACATTGGGAGTCTCTCCAAATACTCTTACAATCCTCAGAGTCAGACAAGAATATTGGACATTTTGCCTTCCAAAGTGGAAAATTAATAGCTATAATCTGACAGGTCTATAATCTAAAGTTTCATTAACAAAACTTTACCTGTAAAACTGTTTTCTGTGTACCACCCACAGGCAATGAAACTCTTTGGCACACACACTTTCCAGTGCTTGGTGCACAGATGATTTCCACACACCCACCCAACCAAAACTGGTGAGTAATCAGTGCCGAAACACTTAGCACACTTTGCTCTTTTTGAGATAGGCTCTTTCTATGTAGTTCTGGTGGCCTCAGCTCACTTTGCAGTGCAGACTCACCTTGAACTTGCAGCTATCCTCACTCCTCTGCCTCCCAAGGGCTGCGATGGCAGATAGGCACTATTACATCTTTACAGTGCATTTCTGAGTTGTATAATGAGCCTAGATTCCCTCTGCTTCATTCTTTCAAGTATCTTTAGGCTCTGATTTAATATAGTGTTGGAATCCATTTCTTTTTCTACAACAATGTGTTCTACCAGGCTTGACTTGGTGCTTTTTGGAGAGAAAATTTTGTGTGTAGAAAATTTTCCTTTTTCCCCTCACTCTGAAGCAGGGGAACACAGTTCAAACTGACTTCAGTGTTTCCCAAAACTCAAAATATTGAGGAGCGGGGAAGCACCAGCCACAGTTTCTGCCCTGAAACGCATTGGAATTTTCAGGGAGGGTAGATTATTCCAAATAATATTGTATTAGCCCAGTGCGTGCCATCTTGTATTTCTCAGAACCTATGTACTGTGTAAAAACAATAAGTTTCAACGTGCGCTTAGACTTCACTTCTTTTATAGGTGTCAAAACTGGATTATACATTGTGACATAGTAATCGGTAATCTGTTAAAGATGGAACAAAACATTGAGTTTTATCAAGACAAACTTGAAAAAAACATATATATATATATATATAAAAATATTTCTGTTTTGTAAGATGTCAGTTTCATGTCCTCATGAGAGGTTGAAAATTAGATAGACAAATATGAAGTGTAAATGCAAAATCTTCAAAGAAGTCAAACAACTTTAACATCTAATAACCTATTAATAATTTGGTAATCACTATAATGTTTGTGCTTTGTGTCCACTTGAGAAAACTAAAAGGTTATCTAAGTCGCTCAGCAATTCCACATCCTGTGATGTAGAGACCATGCTCTAGGGCATCTGCTCAGGGTTCAGAATGTTGTCAAGGTAGATTCAGGGTCTCACGTTGTAAAGTTTAGTGGTTTGAGTACCACAGCAGGAGACAGGATACCTCTTTGTAAATATTCCAAGCCTGTGCAAGAGAAGGGGTAGGGAGTCGATGTGAGTGTTTTCCCCCGCGCCAGGGCAAGTTAACGTGATCGGAGGAACATAAGCTTGATCCGTCCTTTGCTCGCATTGCTTTTTCGGTTTTCTCCCTCAGTCGTGCCATCCTCCTTGAAAGCCAAATGATTATGGGTTAAAACCTCTATCAACTTTGAACTAAATAAACTTTTCCTCTTTTAATGTTGGGTGTTGGGTATTTTGTCAATGAAAAGAAAAAAAAGTAACGCAATAATAACATGACAGGGTAATATTTTGAGTTTCAGGGTTTTAATAAATTGTATAAATATATTTTTGAAAGTCTTGTATGTAGTCTTCAACTACATACAAGTTGTACTCAATAAAGGACAATGTATTTGAGAATATCACTGAGTGTTGTGCATAAAGACATAATGTGCCAACTTCAAGCCTTCCTCTCTAAATTGGATCCGACTGTTCTCTGGCTGAATTGTGGCATCACGCGTAATGATGAAGGCTCAAGCTGGTGCTTATGCATGCGATCTCACTCAAAGGTAGGGTATCTTTTATAATTAAGATACAAACTTTGGGCCAGATCCTGATCCATTATATCTGTCTTTCCAACAAGAAAATGTCATATAATACTTTAGTTAATAGTAATATTTTAAATGTACAAGAAGTTAGTTAAATGGAGAGTAATCTTAGAAGTAAACAAGAACTTGTATTCAATCCTCTGTGCCATACAAAGTCAGTTGAAGTTCTTTTCCTGTGCAAGACATCCGTGCCAGAGCTCGGATGAGCTGCATCCATTTCTTCCACTTCACAGTCCCAGGACAGCTAAGACATCCTGGTGAGCAAGGCCCCTCGTCCACTGTCCCACCCTCATGGAAGCCTTCTTCAACTCCACCTCCCTCTTGCTAGAAATTGGCTGGACTGTGTCTTATTTACTTTTCACTCATTGCTGGGACAAATACACGACACTCAAAATGAAGGAAGAAAACGTTTATTTAGCTCACAGTTTGTGGAGGTTTCAGTCCATACTTGGCTGGCCCAAGGCTGAGTGGAGTAAAGCAGAAAGAATCCAGTTCATGGTGGCTGAACAGCAACAAAATGGTGGCAAAGGCAGCTAATCACTCAGATCAGCAGAGAACAACAGCAGCAGCTTGAGTCTGTCTCTCTGTGTCTCTTTATATTCCAATCAGGCTCTCTGCCTTAGGATATCCGCCCTAGACCACACCTATAGTCCCAGCCCTACTCAGACCGATAATTTCATCAGTACTAAAACACATAATCTCAGTAATTCATGAGTCCAGTCTCAATCTATAGAAGTGCCCTCCCAGTGACTCCTTGAGGCTGTGGGGGGACAGCTAGACATAAACCATAACATTTATCTTGAGGAAGAGAAAAACAACCAAGATCCCTCCGAACTAAGTTGTGACACAGGGCAGGAGAGCTAATATACCCTTGTGGCAAGACAGTGAAGGTATATTGCTGGCCTTGCCAACTGAAAGCAAATAGCTTCTGATGGCCTTTGTGGGTAG
>PVJA010048296.1:0-14239 GCA_004027025.1 Myocastor coypus | reverse complement strand
CTGTGGTCAAATAATATGCATGGGATAATTTCTGTTTTCTTGCATCTACTTAAGCATGATCTATGGACTTATATGTGATCTATTTTAGAAAATGTCCCATGTGCAGCTGAAAAGAATGTGTATTTTGAAGTGGCTGGCTGGAACACTCTGTGTATGTCCACTAAGTCCAATTGTTCCAAGTTCTGATTCAGTTCTGCTATTTCTTTGCTATTTTTTTGTCTGCTTGACCTATCTTTTTCAGATAAGGGAGTGTTGAGGTCTCCTGTTAAGTTTGTGGTATTGGATATGAGATTTTTCAGGTCCATTAAGATTTGTTTTATATAGCTTGCTGCTCCCATGTTGGGTGCATACTTATTTATGAGTGTTACCTCTTCATCATGAATTTTTCCCCTAACCAGTATGTAATGGCCTTCTTTATTTCATTTGATCAATCTTGGCTTGATATTTAGACTGTCTGCAAGCAGGATTGTTACCCCTGCTTTTTGAGGTGCTGGAGCGTGTAGTATTGTTTTTCAACCTTTAATTTTAAGCCTGTGAGTTTCTTTATGAGTTAAGTGTGTTTCTTGTATACAGCATATTTTTGGGCTCTGTTTCCTTATCCACTCTGCAAGTCTACTTCTTTTAATTGGAGAATTGAGTCCATTTACATTGATGGTTATAATTGAAATGTATTGACTTATGATTGATATGACTTTTATTTGCTACTATTTACTACTTTTTCCTCCTATATTTAGTTGGTTACTCTATTTGGTGGGATCTTTCTGTTCTCATTTGTTCAATTCGGGTTGTTTTGGTCCCTCTCTAACATATTTGTTAGAATATTGTGTAGCGTTGGCTTTGATGTCCTGAAATTCTTTTCTTTTTTTTTTGAGACAGGGTCTCATTATGCAGTTCAGGCTGGCTTTGAGCTCACTTTTGTAGCCCAGGCTGGTCTCGAACTCGTACCGATCCTCCTGCCTCAGCCTCCCAAGTGCTGGGATTACAGGCATGCGCCACCATGCCCGGCTGATGTCCTGAAATTCTTTAGTTGCTCCTTGTCATGGAAATATTTGACTTCTCCCTCATACATGAAGGAGAGTTTTGATGGGTATAGTAGTCTGGGCTGAAATTTGTTTTCATGGAGGACTTGAAGCACTCTGCTCCATGCTCTTCTTGACTTCATGGTTTGTGAAGAGAAATCTGCTGTTATTCTGATGGGCTTTCCTTTAAATGTGATCTGTTTCTTTTCTCTAGAAGCTTTTAGTATATTATTCTTCAGCTGGATTTCTGGTATCTTGATTTATATATGTTGGTATATTTTTAGTTGGGTTGACATTATTTGGAGTTCTGTATGCTTCAGTTAACTGAATGTCTGATTGTTTTCTCAGATTTGGGAAGTTTTCTGCTATTACTTCTGCCCATATTCTTGTTATATCATTTGTATTGACTCCTTCTTTCTCATTGATTCCCATTAATCTCACGTTGTTCACTCTTGCATCATCTTTCAGATGTTGAATTATTTTTTTCCTGTATTCTGGTTGTTTTTAAAAGATTCTTTCTTACTCTTTCACTGGCTGCAACTGTGTCTTCAAGATCTGCGACTCTATCTTCACTTTCGTTCATACGGCTCTGCCAACTTGTGATCAAGATTTTATTTTCTTGTATATCTCTTTGAAACTGCTTCATACGATCTATTTCTTTCCTATATTGCTCCGTCAGGGACTCCATCATTTTTCTATTCTCCTCTAATTTTTTATCAATGCCTTCTTTAGTAGTATTGAAGTCTGTCATTATGGTTATCCTTTTTCTGTCTAGTTCAGAAATTATTTCCGTTCTGTTCTCCTCTGTACCTTTCTGTAGTTCTTCCCCTACTTGGGATGCTATTGATTTGGACATGTCTTTGTTAACTTCACATATTGTTTCTGCTCTGATTTCCTCTATACATTTCTCCAGTCATTTTTCCACTTCATGTATTTCTTTTTTTTACTTCAGATGTTATCTCTGATCTCAGTTGCTCTATAAGTTTCTGCACTTGTCTGTCTGCCTCAGATGCTACCAATTCAGAGGTTTCATCTGCATGATTCCAATTTTCTTCCATGGTAGTGTCTTCTGTAGTTGATTTAGGTGGTCTTGGGCCCAGAGATTACATCTTACTCATTGTTGTTATCATTTTGTATGGAAGCAATCTCTGCACTTTGGTGACGTTATGCTGTTAGCATCTATGGGTGTTTGGTCTGGATCCCCCAAGTTGGTTCCCCTCCAGAATTGCCTGGCTATGTGTCAGAGCTCAGGCTGCTGGCTGCTGTGAAGCCCCGTGGGTCTGGTCTGTTGGTGGAGGTGGAGCTCTGGATTTGAGGAGTCCTGGTAGCCTCGTGGACCAGATGGGTTGCCAGACTAGATGTGTGATGGGTTCGGTACTGGATCTTGGGCAGGAGGTGTTGAAAAAAAAAAAAAGGAAAGGGGGGTGGCGGGCCAAGGGTCCTTACCCAGCGGGCACAGGGGCCTGACAGGATCGGGATCGGAAGTCAGGCGGGGATCCGAAAAAGACAGGGAGAGGGGCCGAGGGTCCTTACCCTGCAGGCACGCGGGCCTGATGGGATCGGACCGGAAGTCAGATTGTTCCCTTTACAAGTGTATAGTGACTTTCTTTGTTTTTCTGAATCAGTCTTGTCATGAAATTCACTTTGTCTGAAAATAGGATAGCTGTTCATGCTTTTCTCTGAGTTCCTATGGCATTGTTTTCCATTCTCTTACTTCCTTTTTGGATTAAATATGTGTCTTCTATGCAGCTTATTGTTGGATCTTGTTTTCTTATTCATTCTGCAAGTCTGTGTGTTTTAATTGGTGAATTGAGGCTATTAATGTGGTTATAGCTGGTATGTGTTGGCTTATCCTTGTCATGTTATTTTTCTATTGATGGCTCCCCCTCTTTTTTCCCCTCATTTTTAACACTGTTTCCCTTGCCAGGTGGATTACTTCTGTTGGGGTTTATGGAGTTGGAGTCTTTGTTATCTCTTTCTAGAATGGCCTTCAAAACATTTTGAGGCCGGTGAGATAGCTAAGGAGACTGAACACTTGCTTAGGTAAGCATGGGGACCACAGTTCAATCCCAGCACCACATGCCATGTCGGCCCTGCCCCCAGGCACGTTGAGCCAGCCACTGAGACCTCATGGGCATAGTGGCACACACTTGTACTTCTAGTGCTAGGGAAGCTAAAAACAGAAGGATCACTACAAGTGCAAGCTGTGTAGGGAGACCCTATACAAAATACATAAAATTAAAAAAAAAAAACATTGGAGTGCTAATTTCATGGTCATAAATTTCAGATATTCTTTGTCATGTAACTATCTTATTTCTCCATCAGTCTGAAAGGTAGTTTTGTGAAATGTGTCAGTCTGAGTTGAAGGTTGTGTTCCTTTTAGATCTTGAAATAGTTCACTCCAAACTCTTCTAAACTGGCTGTTTGTGCTGAGAAGTCAACTGTGATTCTGATGGTCTTTCCTTTATAAGTGATTTGTTTATTTTCCCTAACAACTTTTAAGATTTTATTATTCTGTTGAATTTCTAGAATCTTGTCTATGATATGCCCTGCTGTATGTTTTTTTATCATGGTTCATTAAGAGTTCTGTGTGCTGCACATAACTGTATTTTGAGTTCTTTTTCTCTACCAGGAAGTATCTGTCATGATGTCTGTGAGATATATACATGTCTCATGCTGTCTCCTGCCTTTTCATTGACTCCAATTAATCTTAAGTTATTCTTCTTTGTCTCATGTAGCAGCTTCTATATTGATTTCCTCTGCTCACTTTGTATTCTTAAGAAATTTTTCTGGAGTCAGGGTTATAGCTCCATCACATAAGTACTCTGCCTGAGCAAGCACAAGGTCCTTAGTCTGATTTCTGGTATCAAAAAAAGAAAGAAAGAGACCTTTCTTTTCATGATTGATAACTGCAAGGCTATCTTCTCTATCTGACATCATATCTTCACATTGGCTTTATCTGCTACAGACACTTTCAGTAGAATTTTTATTCTCCTGGACATCTGTTTGAATCTACCTTCTGGATTGTATTTCTTTCCCATATTGACCATTCATGGCTTCCACAACTTTCTTAAGCACCTCTTTTTTTTTCTGTATATTCTCTAGATTCACTAGGCATGCTTTTCACTATGGACACCATCTCAGCAGTTATCTGACAAATGATTTCTGATTTGATTTTTTCTAGAGCCCCATTTAGTTGCTTTGTTTTTACCACTTCAGAGAGTCCAGGTGGATGGATTTTGTAGATTGTCCCAACTCATTGTCCTTTAGATTTGTCGTTGGTGAACTGGATCTGAGGTTGCATCTTGTTTAAGTGTCTTTTCAAGTTTTTCGTTTTTTAGTTTATCTCCTGGGATGATGCCTATAAATTACCTAAGGAGTATTGCTTCATTGCTTATATTTAGAACCCTTAGGAAATGAGTACTACTAGGAGGTGTCTACCAGGTAGAGCTGGTTTTTAGAATTGAAGTCTGTTGCGAGAGACTACCTCTTTAATTTGTTGGGGATTAGGAGTTGTTGCCTCTTTTGCCCAGCCCCTGGTTCTCTGGCGCTGTGTATTTTATGTGGCTCTTATTCAGTCTCAGTCTTCGAATACCATCTTATTAGAATAATTATATCACTTGGAGCTATAGTGTTACCATCAGCAATGACAATAGAATCACACAGCCTAGAAAATGGCAGTCTGAACCAACCTTTAATTTGCCACCGTTAATGGTAAGCATAAGATTAGTGATTACATAACAAAATATAAAACAAACAAGACAATTAGATGCACTTTATAAGACCTTAATATGTGAATTTTGCCCTCAGCAGTTAAAATATAAAAAGAGTTAGGAAAAACCTGAGAAGTGAAAGAAGAGAAAGAGATTACAAGTAAGGCTGGAGGACAAATGGGAGATCATGCTAACTTTGGGAAGCTAGAGCAGAAAATTGGAGGGAAAGAGAGAAGGAAGAGCTCAAAAGAGGAACAGAATAGAACCACGAAAACCAGGAGGTTAAAGCCATATTTGCGCTCATATAAAAATAAGATCAAACAATGAAGGAGAAAAAAAACAAAGGGAAATCATAACAACAAACTAAGGGTGGAAAAAAAAGTCCTTTTTCAGGTATGTCCATGCTTTCACTGGTAAAAACATGTGCAGACAGAGTCCTGATCCAGATCCTTGCCAGTCTATCCCAGCAAACTATCAGTAGCTTTTGGACATGACAGTGGATAATAGCAGCAAGCCTGCACTTGTAGCTGAGACCGTAGACTCATTTGGCCAACAACCGACAGTACACCTGCCATGGGCCTGGGCCCAGCTGGGAGCTACTAGATGGAGCTGGCACCAGCCCCTCTCCAAGATGGCTCCTGGCCAACTGCTTTCTCACATGGCATGACTAAGCTCTCAACACTCAACAGAAGCTAGTGCAGTCCTTCACATCCACTCTTCCCCTCCATTGCTGCATCTCTCCATGGAGCCCTCTGGGGTCACAGCAGGTTTCAATCCCTTCTCTTGCACAGTGAGTCCCATCTTAGTGAAAAGGCATTGTTGGCTGCCTCCTTCTTCACTGAAATGTCTCTGTTCACTGTCCATATGGGCTTCACTTCCTGCTTCAGGTACTTCCTGGGTCCCAGGGATTCAGTTTCCTCCATCTTGTCTTCCTCACCTTGCCGTATCTGCATGGTCGTAACACTCAGTGATGCTCTTTCTCTGCTGCTTACCACTCCGCCATCTTGGTGCTCAGTCCCTCAATTTTCAGATAGGTCAGTGAGTTTCTGAGCACGTTATCTGTGTAGCTGGTAAGGACCAAACACATGACTTAGTGCCATGTCAACATGGGCAGTCAGCACACAGGCAGATGACAAGAGTCAAATAAACTCACCCCACCATGATGTACCATAGAATAGCTTGTGAGTTAGCACAAAGAAAGGAAAGTTCTCCCAAGTCCTGGCAAGTGTGCAGGCAGTAGGAGCTACCAAAGAGCAGGAAGCAACACCCTCACATGAGACAGTTTGGCAGCACAGGGTGAGCTTGAAGAGAACACAGTAATTCTTGGCAGTCCCATAGTTAGTGAGATTCCTTGGAGGAACGTTCATATATGTGAGCAAGGAGATTGTATAAGAAGATATGTACAGTACTGCATGCTGGCTACCCTCAGCTTGGGCACACAGGCGTCACTGATCAGTTCTTTCATTATGACCAAACAGGAATCAAATTCAGAAAACAACATTGGGCCAGCATCACTCTTAATCCACAGTGGTAGCAGTTATGCAAACTGAACAGGAGCTGAAGGACATAGAATGCATGTTTATGAATAGTCACTTTTTGGAGAAGTGTCACACGTCTGCACAGGAAGCAGGATCACTGCCAACTTGAGAACTATTGTCCTTCAAAGTGAAAGAGGGCAGTAGATCTGGGGACAGGGAGATGGGAGAGCAGACTTCTGTCTGGGTTGATAGAATTTTAGAGAAGGTGTTTTTGTTTTTGTTTTTGTCTTTGTCTTTTGAGACAAGGTCTCACTCTGCAATTCAGGTTGGCCTTGAGCTCAATTTTGTAGCCCAAGGCTGGTCGTGAACTTGCACCAATCCTCCTGCCTCAGCCTCCCAATTGCTGGAATTACAGGCATGTGCCACTACACCTGGCTAAAAAAAAGATTCTTTATTTTATTTTATTTTATTTACTTTTTCAGGGAAGGGTCTCCAGGGTGTTCAGGGTCTCTCTACCAAATCAGACTCATAGTGATCCACCTATTTCCAGCCTCCCAAGAGCTGGGATTACATGCATGCACCACCATGCCCAGACTCAGTTGCTGTCCCAGCATGCCCTGGGGGCAGGGCTGGCATGGCAGGCCTGGGGAATGAATCCCCAGCCCCTGCGCTTGCTTTCAGGTACTTTAATCCACTGAGCTCTTTGACAGAGCCTGGGCTGATAAGTTTTAAAAATGGCAGTGCATGAACAAGGAAAAGTATACATTGCTTATTTCTTGGTGATGAATAGCTGAGTGTCTTAAGACTCTGAGCAATGTCCCTGTGTGTCTGTGGCACAGTGTGGCAGAACATACATATTGTGTAACCACTGGTGAAAAGAGTTTATTCCCAAGGTCATGGCTATAGCATGGCTGTAGGAGATGTGTAGGGAGGTGTGTTCTCGGTGTGTTGCCTCATAAAGCATAACTCGAGTCTGTGGTTCTCTCCAGCAGCCAAACCCTGTAGAACAGCGCTACATGGAGCTCTTGGCTCTACGTGATGACTAC
The DNA here is from genome assembly GCA_004027025.1 of Myocastor coypus. NCBI lineage: Eukaryota > Metazoa > Chordata > Mammalia > Rodentia > Myocastoridae > Myocastor > Myocastor coypus. Next base: position 6,983 of record PVJA010048296.1, on the reverse strand, counting down.
ATCAAGCGTCTGGAGGAGCTGCAGCTCGCCAACTCTGCCAAGCTTTCAGACCCCCCAACCTCACCTTCCCAAATGATGTCCCATGTGCAAACTCACTTCTGAGGGGCAACACCTGCCCTTCATTTGAGCTCAGAATAAAGAAAAGAGTTGTGGGCATCTGTGCAAAGTATATTAAGATATTTGCCTCCATGTAGAACTTGAACTAACCTTATTTTAAACTCTTGAAGACGTGCCTTCTAGAATGTCTATTACAAGAAAGCTACAGTGTCCCCATGGCAATCAGAGGAAAGGCACCACGAAGAGGTTTGGAAAAATTGTAATGCCTTTAGAAAGCAGTTTTTCAAAGATAAAGTTTAATTTATCTCTGTAGAAATGCTACATATATGATATGTATTTTGTGGGCTTAATTGTGGCAGCATTATTTTAAATCAGAGGGGAAAATGTTGTCAACGAGATTTTCCTCATGATGCTTATAATGCAGTAGTTGCCTTGGGTTCTCTAAAGTGAATCCAAATGTGGAAGTTGGGGGTGACCACCCAAACCAAGTTAAGCTCAGCTTCCTCAGCTTTCTCCACAAGCAAGGTGTTAAACAATTGCCAGCTTTTGTACCATCCTAAGTGGTGACTTGAGAAATAGCCATCTCTGTAGGCGATGGCCATTATTTTGAAATTTTGGACTATAAAATGTTTTCCCCTAATTTTCAAGAGATAAGCATATTTTTATATTAAACCGATGGGACGTGGTTAAACAATTAATTAATCATTTTTTTCCATGTTACCAGGTGTACCTTCTAGATTCTCTCATGAGCTTGTCCAAAACTCTGAATGATTTTCCGAATGGGGTAAACCCCATATATAACACTGTTTGATATGTAGCACTGTGCAATCCAGTCAGTGCAGCTGATCTGCCAGACTGGAGGGGTAACCATCTCGGATGGATGGGCTACTGCTAGAGCTTCAGTGACCCGGATGTACGTTTGTTGAGTGTATTCTTGAAAGTATTTTGTTTATGTATTTCAGTTTAAATGGTGTTGGGTTTCCCTCCCACAAAGCGTGCATAAAAACTGGTTCCACAAATTTTTACTTGAAGTACTGGGCAGTTTGCTTTTTCAGCTTCTTTTGTTTTGTTTTGTAGTATTAAATGAAATTTTAAATGCACAGTTGTATTTGATATTTGAACTAATTCATAGTAAGTATATTTGTAAAAGCTAAAGCTAAAGTTAAAACAATGTGTTTTACAATGATTTGTAAAGGACTATTTATAGCTAATATGGTTTTGTTTTCAATGAATTAAGAGATTAAATATATCTTTGTAAATTATTTTATGTCATAGCTTAATTGCTCTACCAAATAAGGTATCTCAAATATAGTAGTATAATGTATGAATTTTGTAAGTATAAGAAATTTTATTAGACATTCTCTTGCTTTTTGTAAACGCTGTAAATATTTCATAAATTAACAAAGTGTTACTCCCTAAAAAGAAAAACCTAGTACTAATTGCTTAAAGAATTTTGTGAAATTTCCTGAAAACTTTTTCATGGCAATAATGACTAGAGACCTGCTGTAATAAATCTATTAACTAAAACCTTAGACTCTTTCCCAGGGTTGTAACTTTGTGCTTAAATGTATGTGATACCTATTTTCTTTTTTTTTTTTTTTTTTTTTTTTTTTTTTTTAACCAAGTCTACTGTCCACATCCCCAAAAATGGCCAGCTGATTTTATGACCCATTTGCAGCCCTGGTATCTTCTTCTCCTTCCTCCTCCTCCTCCAACTTCTCCTCTTCCTCTTCCACCTCTTCCCCTTCTTCCTCTTCCTGTTCCTCTTCTTCAAGTTGGAAAAGTCTACAGTTCTAATATCATCCTGACTACAGTGCATTGAGATTCTTCCTCAAGAGTCAATTTTGGAAGCCAGGCATGATGGTGCACACCTGCAATTGCAACACTCACTTGGGAGGCTGAGGCAGGACAATTGCTATGAAGTTGAGACCAGCATGGACCACAAAGTGAGCTCATGACCAGCCGCAGCTGCATAGTGAGACTCTGTCTCAAAAAGACAAAGACAAATCAATGTTAGGTATGCTCAGTAAAAGGGAAATGGAGGCCCTGGGGTGGAGCTGTAGGACACAAGGTCACACAGGCCCCTGCTGTCCTGTCATTGCTGGCTACAGTGACTGCAGCTTGCATCTGGACACCTGCTTCACCAGGCAGACATGCTGTGGGGTTAAGATAGGCTTTATTAAAAATCAATGGCAAATCTTCCTGGAGACAGTGCCCTCCTTTTATAGGTAGACTGCAGTTAGATCAACTAGAGAAAACGAGAGGCTCAGTTAGCACAGTTTCCATGGGAATTTATCAGAAAATTAACAAAGGAGGAAGCTGGAAACCTGGAAGACCAGGAAAAACAGGCTGCTGGCCCACTTCTGGCTAAAGGCAAAGGAGATAAAGGGCAGCCACCTGAGGACACTTACTTAGTATAAAGAAGACACAGCTCTGTCCATATGTATTGACATGGATGTTCTCAGCAGCACTATATCTACACCAGACATCTCCTTTGCAAGGTCTTTAAGTGTAGATTAGCTGTCTATATCCCTTCCCAGCCACAAAAAGGCAGAAAGGTAGCAAAGGCAAGAAAGAATTGAGCCGAGCATAGGCTGAGGCAGGAGGATCGGTGAGAGTTCGAGACCAGCCTGGACTACAAAACTGAGCTCAAGGCCAGCCTGAACTCTGAACTGCATAGTGAGACCCTGTCTCAAAAAGACAAAAAAAAAAAAAAAGAATTGAGCCGAGCGTGGTGGCTCACACCTGTAATCCCAACACTCGAGAGGCTGAGACAGGAGGATCAGTGTGAGTTCAAGACCAGCCTGGGCTACAAAAGTGAGCTCAAGGCCAGCCTGAACTGCACAGTGAGACCCTGTCTCAAAAAGACAAAAAAAAAAAAAAAAAGAAAGAAAGAATGTACATAGAGGTGCTCAGGTTGTGATCAAAGGCAGCCAGAGAGCCAATCCGATGGCGACGACGTCCAGGTGCCCGCATAAGTGGTGGGGGGAGAAATTTAAAAGAAATAATAATGGAACTGAGGGAGACATTAGTTTGCTGCAATAAGTTTCACTATGTATATCAAGAACAACGTGTCTTAAATATATAAATGTATTTAAAGAGCATAAAAGGAGAACTTAGTGACATCTATCACCAGGGGATTGTACACCGAAACCACAGTGAGCGTTGATCACACACCTGCACATGGCCAACCTTTTTAAATTTCCAAGCATCACCAGGGTTGTGGGGAGCAGGGGTTCTCATGCAGTGTTTCAGAAAGCAATTGGCATTGTGTGGAAAATAAAGGAATGCCTCCCCGGTGAGGTAGCACCTCTAGTCTCAAGGTACAACAGATATGTATGAGTCTTTATAGAGCTTTGTTTGTCATAGCCCAAAACAACCAACTGGAAACAATTCACAGCTTTCTAGTGTGACAATTTGGGCATATCCACCCCATGTGATGCAGCATGAATGACCAAGTGCGAGGTACACATGGCACCAGTGAGTCTCCTAAGTATGCAGATTAGAACAGGAATCTCAATCTCATTTCCTACATGTCCAGAAATAAACTAAGCTGTTGCATGAGGAGGGTAGATGGGAAATCACGATGAGAGGCTGAGAGTGTGCCACTGGGGGCAGCAGCCAAGTGGGCAGATGCAGCGAGGGTGCTGAGTGGGTATGGTGTGGGGAGTGCACCGCAGGGCAGCGCATGAGGACTACCGCAGTGTGCCCTGCCTGAAAGAACATGGCCAAGAGGCAGCAAGGGCTGGCCCTGGAGCACGTTGGGGCCGCATATGGGAGACGGACCCAAGGGCAGGGAGACTGGGGACAAACACACCAATTGGAAGTCACTGTGGTTGGCTCAACAGAGGACAGAACCAGGAGTAAAGACAAGAAGAGTTGCAAATTGAAAAACAGGAATTTGTGGCAGAGGGGAAGAAGAGAGAAGTGAAACAAAGTACAAATTGTGTTAGCCCATTTCTAAAATACTCCAGAAATATTCCATTTTCGGAGCATTTTACATTTCAAATTGTGGATTAGGGATGCTCTTAGCCTGTACTGAGGATTTCGATGTGTGCAGCTAGGTGGCAAGTGGTACCATTCTGAATTGGGACTGTGGCTGAGAAGCAAGGACACAGGGCACTGAAGCTAGTTGGGAACCTGCTGAATATGTGCATGGTAAATGTCTAAGATGTAGCTGAGTTTAGGCCTGAAGCTCACAAAGAAAATCAGATACTCAGATTTCATACAGGGATGCTGGTGCTATGCACAGAAAATCTAAGCATTGGGATGCTGACGCAGGAGCATCGTTGCAAGTTTGACTGGGCTAATAGCGAGACTGTTTAAAAAAAAAAAAAAAAAAACTCCAGATTTGGGGACAAATCGCTAAGTGGGTAGCATTGCCTATACAAGTAAGTTTAAAAGAGCAACAAGCCCTATTTCAAGAATTGATGGAGACGAGACCCGGAACAGGGCAGAGGACAGCATAGAAGTGCAGAAACAAAGTGTCCACCATGGGAAGGAGGGGAAGATCATCCCCTGCAGGAAGGGCCTGGCCTGGCAGCTGCTGAAGTAAGGCTAGAAAATTACCCAATTTGTCCAGCAACCCCCAAGAGTCCCCCATGACTTCCCCTACCTCTACTCCATTACCACTGCACTGACCTGAGTTGGTTCAAGCTTGCTTCCTCACTGTGGTATAAGCCTAGAGGGCAGGGACTCTGTCTGCTGGGTGGGTGTTACAGTGCCTGAGCGGGTTCCTGCCAGATAGCGTGTGCACGACACAGCATTCTTACAGTGCATGGATGGATGAGTAAGTGCAGGGCACCACAGGCAGGCTGCTCTCTAGAGAAGTAACTGAGGAAAAGAGATCAAATCATAACTGCTGAGAGACAAGACCGAGGGCACCAGAGGCAGACTGCACTCTAGACAGGTAACTGAGGAAAAAAGAGATCGCATAATAACTGCTGGGAGACAAGACCAGGACAGTGGGCTTTGGAAGGAGGGGGCTTCCTCGTGCCCACATATTAGGAGTAAAAACTCAAGAGCAAGTGCTCTCACACAGAAGACTGGTATCTGATCCAGCATGGCCCTAGGGTGGGCATGAACAAAGGACATAGGCTGGAAGGAAGTTGTCCTACCCACAGGAGGGACATTGCTCCCTTGGCAATGGAGAACAGGAGCGTGTCCCTGAGACAACACCCACTGGAGTACTCTGGTTATAAAGGAAAAACTGGGGTCTTTGGGGGTAAAGTGGGTGCACCACGAGCTCGTACTGCTAAGTGACATACATCAGATGTACACACTTAGATATCACATGGCTTCTCGCATAGGAGAACCCCACAGTATAAATAAAGAGCTGAGAGAAAGAGATGACAGCAAGCACAGAGATGGGTCTTTTGCAGAAGGGAAGGGGAGCAAGAGATGAGGGCAGGGAGAAGGAAAGGGGGAGGCAGAAAGAACGGAGCTTCGCACGCTGTGCGTGTGCTCCAGCTCCATGCACCGGAAGGCCATCATTGGGTAAACATGGGCTAATCAAAAGTTTTGTAATGATTGTTTTTAAGTGAGAAAGGGGGGCCTTGGGAGACAGCTCAGTGGTCTAAGCACCTGCCTGGCAAGCACAAGGACCTGGTTTGACACATGGTACCGCATGCTGTGCCCGCGCTGGAACCCTGGGTGTAGAGGTGCATGCCTGTAATCCCAGTACTGGGGCAGCTGAAACAAGAGCATCACTATGAGTCTGAGCTGCCTAGCGAGATCCTATATCTAAGTACATCTTTTAAAAATAATAATAAAGTGTGAATCTGTTAATTTGAGCAACAGATTCAATGACAAAAATAGATAATATATCAATCATTGTTAATCAGCTGTTCTTGGTTTGAATATCTGTAATATATGTATTGTTGTATGTTCCACTGTTTCTGTCTTTGCCTTTGCTTTTCTTTTTTTTTCTTGTTTCAGAACCTTTGTTTGTTTATTCACTCATTTTTTTTTATGGCCAGCTCAGCCTGTCCCGAGGGCAGAGCTGGCACACCATGTGGTTCCGGGGATGGAACCGCGGTCCCTGAAGCCACCCAAGCTTTCCCAAGCAGGCGCTTTAGACCACTGAGCCATCCCACCGGGCCCCTGCTTTGCTTTTCTTGCTCTTGTTTTCACTCTTCAAAATAGAAGAAAATTATCATTTACAAAATCCATAAAGTAGTATAGGGAGGGCAGTGTCAGGCCAGCCACTAGTGAAGGATGCTCTGGGAACTGCTGGCTTCCAAGTCCAGCAGCTTCTGGATGCTGGAAAAGAGGAGGAGACAGGTGTTCCTCCAGAGGCCCCAGTGAGCCCTCCATCGGACTTCTGACCTCCAGAGACACAAGTTCCTTAGGAGCCGCTCAGCCGGTGCTCAGTTGTTCCAGCACTCGGAGGAGACTACTGAGGAGCCTCGAACAGGCCCAGCACCTCTGTTCTGCTGCACTTCCCACCACAGCCCAGGCCCGGAAGCCTACAGAGTTTGGCTCACACCAGAATGTGAGCACGGAGAGAAAACTCAAAAGCTCCACAAAGTGGTCACCAGCAGGTGCCCTGGCATATGTGGTCCAGGTTCACCTCACATGAGTAGATCCAAAGTCCTCATGGGGTGGGAGGTAGGGTGTGCCAATGCTGGCCGGAGAAGTAGGGAGGACTTGTCAATTAGAAGACCCCAGCACAACGCGGGAGACCAGACACCACGAGGACCCCACCAGCATGACACCTCATGTGATCTTTTATTCGTGCTCTTTTTCTCTCTCCCTCTTTCCTTTGGCCCAAGTTTGCTCTTCAAAACCAGTATTTCCCTTACACCTTCACTTTTTGCCTTTAAAATAAGCATTTGCCAACTTCCTGTCCCAGCCCAGCCCAAACCCCACCGCTGGGAGCTGAGCCTGCGCACCCGCTGCGGGTAAGCCCCTGCGCCCCTCTGCCC
>PVJA010048295.1:0-14275 GCA_004027025.1 Myocastor coypus | reverse complement strand
ACTTCTCTTTGGACTAAGAGGAAGCAGATACATACACAGTCAAATGTTCTGCAATTGCAGTGGGCCACCAGTGAAGCTTGTAATGTTGGACGCTATTGAATCTAAGCCTCCTAAAGCTCATCTCACCAATCTAGCTCTGCATTTCGTGCATTGTAATTAAGCATTTTTTTTTCTTGCTGGGTGGTCAAGGGCAAGTGGAAGCAAGACCTGTATAACAAAACATTCATTTTTTTGTATCTTCCAGGGTCAAATCCCCGAAGTTCCATTCAATTCAGCTATCCCCCTACTGGGAATTTTCCCAGAAGAACTGAAAACATCATACCATAGTGAAATCTGTGCACCTATGTTTATAGCAGCCCAATTTGTAATAGCCAAATCTTGGAAACAACCAAAATGCCCATCATTTGAAGAATGGTTACAAAAAATGTGGTATTTTATACAATGGAATACTACTCATCCATAAAGAATGATAAGTTTGAAGACTTCATATATAAATGGATGTATATTGAATATATACTCATTAGTGAAATAAACTAGACCTATATGTGTAAATATCATATAGTTTCCCTAATATAAGAACTTTAAAGAAGAAAATAAGAACTTAAGGGCTCCTTTTTTATGTATTTAGTACATGGTTTACAAGGTCTCCCCCCCAGCGGTTCTCAATCTGTGGGTCACGACCCCGGCGAGAGTCCAAGGACCAAAACACAGGGGTTGCCTAAATCTATTCTGAATCATAACTGTAGCAAAATTACAGTTTTGAAGTAGCCCCCAAAATTATTGTTTGCTTTGGGGTCACCGCAAAATGAGGAACTCTATTGCAGGGTCACAGCATTAGAAAGGTTGAGAACCACTGCACTACACAGATCAAACTTCTTTTTTTTTTTTCAATCTCCTAATGCTTCTCCTGTTTTGAGCTTCCCAAGTGCTGGGATTACAGGCACGTACCACCGTGCCCAGTCTCAATTGCCATCTAGGCATGCCCGGGTAGCGGAGGAGGACAGTATGGCATGCCAGGGATCACACCCTGGACCTCTGTGTCTGCGTAAGCAGGTGCTTTTATCTACTGAGCTATCTGGCCAGCTCCATTACTTATATAGTTCTAATAAATAAGGGAAAATATGTAATTCCCACTTCTTAGACTATCAAAATTCTTTCCCACAAGGAAATGTATATTTTAACTTCTGTGAGCCTAGAGCTACACCTTTACTTTAGTGCTTCAATACCTGCTGTTTTGGCAGCCACTAATTCATAGGGATGTAATTCTCTGTAGCAGTAGGGAATGAAAGTGAGTAAAAAGAAGAAAGGAAAAGTCTGCGAAGCGAAATAAGGAATATCTATTCTAAGCGAAGAAACGGAAGACAAAATCAAGAAGAAAAGACTGGGAAATGTGAAACAATATAGAATAAGTAGGATAAGAATACATGGATTTAAAAAAATATATGCTGGATTCAAAAGACAATTGCTTTTCAGACCTGCCTAAAGTGGTTGAAGCAGCCTGTTCGCATACTGTGTTTGTACTCAGTATAACAGAAACCAGCAAAATCAAAAGAGGACATTGAAGAGACAGATGAGGTTGGGAAATTTCTGCTCCAATATTCTCTGGCCCTCTTCTCTACTGGCTAATCTCTCTTAAACTCCTTTACATTCTATTTTCTTCTCAATTTTGAATTTTTTTCTTTGTGTTGACCTGTGAGCTGCTGAACTGGGTCTCAAATATTTCCTGAAAGCTATATTAAAAGTTTAGTCCCTAACGTGGAAAGAGAGGATATAGATGACTATAATCACTTGAAGCATCTTGAAGTATATGTCTGAAGTATATGTCTCTCCCCCCGCACTCTCTCTCCCTCTCTCTTCACTTATAAACCACAGGGTTTATTCAGGAAAGTGGGGTAAGGATGAAATTGGAAATCTAGCTGCCTGAGTACAAAAGTCTAAAATAATCAGACAAAAATATTGCTTATCCTGAAAAATTCAATAATACTGTATAAAGTAAATATGAAATGTTCCAAAATTAACCATAGGAGCTGGGCGTGGTGGCTCACGCCTCTAATCCCAGCACTCGGGAGGCTGAGGCAGGAGGATCGGTGCGAGTTCGAGACCAGCCTGGGCTACAAAAGTGAGCTCAAGGCCAGTCTGAACTGCATAGCGAGACCCTGTCTCAAAAAGACAAAAAAAAGTAAATATAGGAGCTATATTATGAAGAGTATATATACATGAAAAGCAAAACATTTCCTTAGTTTACTAGAAATAGGACTACTTTGAGGATTATCATTCTTAAACTCAGTATTAGTTAGCTATTTCCATTTACATCCTACTAAGCAATTTCACTAACTGATAGCAAATACAGAAATTAAGGTAGGAGTGACTATATACACCAAAAAAGATATTAACTTAATAAAATATTAAATTGCTTATCTGGGCATGTGTGTTCACATCGGTTAGATTTCACAGATGAAATATGAGTGATCTAATAAATGAAAATTACATTATGTAATAGCAGTATTGAATATATTCAGAGTTGGACAGAGAATAATTATTATGGTGATATAGCTTAGCCAATTGCTCCAAAGGGAGAGTTTTGGAAGGTGATTGATCTTCTGTTTAATATATGCAAGACATCAAATCAAATGTGCCAAACAATTAAAACTACTGTCAATTCTAAAGATTTTTTTTATGTGTGTGTTTTTGAGATAGGGTCTCGCTATGCAGTTGAGGCTGACCTTGAGCTCACTTTTGTAGCCCAGGCTGGTCTCGAACTCGCAACGATCCTCCTGCCTCAGCCTCCCGAGTGCTGGGATTACAGACGTGAGCCACCACGCCCGGCTAATTCTAAAGATTTCTAAGTGCAGGAAATATTAGTAAACTTGGAGTGCATATTCACAAGCTTCAATCAGTATACAAAATTATTAATTATTGAGAGCTATTGAATGTTCCCCGTATCAGACACTCTTCAAAGCAATGCATCTAGAGAATAACTCTTCAACATAAAAACAAACTTTTGGGATACACAATGTGGATATCCTTATTTTTCATAAGCAGAAATTAAAGCACAATATGAAACAATGCATCAGCTTTATCTGGTAAAATGAATGTTGATAGTCTAGCTTTCAGGTTCAAATAGTTATCACTTAAGCTATAGTGCAACAAGATAACTGAGAAGAAAGGAGACTGATTAGGCCTAATTCACATTTTGAATAGAAAGAATGCTTAAAATATTGGTAGTTGTAAATGGAATTTAACAATTTAGCAAATGTTACAGAATATTCCACAGGATTTTATAATTGATTATATGTGAAGAATGAGAGCTAAATGACAGAGATTACAAGTCTGAAAATTTGGTGATGATATTAAGTAATTTTGGACAAAATGATTGTAAGTGATATAAGGGTAGATAAATTCAATTTTAGATATAATCTCAAATACCTTGTGATATATGGCATACAAATACCTAAAAGGAAAAAAGAAAATATAGCTATGAATTTTAAAGAAAGCAAAATAGCGTTATGGCAACTTTTGGAAAAAAATATACATCTGAAAAAATGTTTTGAAATGGTATATAATGGATAAATGAAAGAAATATGTCTGTGTTCATCAAAAATTATAGAAGTGAATCAGAAAGTAACAAAATATTCCAGAAAGAAAAGGAACTAAAAATTGTCTAATGCTACAAAGGAAGTGAACAGAATGAGAAGTGAGAAAGTGTCATAGCATTGTCAGTTAGAATGGTTTGAAAGAACATTTTCATTAGTTTTGAGGACAGAAGATATATTATAAGTCATTGAGAGCAGAAAAGTTAGTGGAGATACGAGATGATATACAACTCTTTCAAGACATTTCTCACGAAGAAATTCTGAATGATACAGCATAGTTTTAGGGGAAAAAATGTGTTTAAATAAGGACTTCTGTAATCCACTGACTCATTCAGCATATTGCAGACAGACATAAATGGATCAGCACGAAAATTTTAAAAACAAATGTTGGCAAAATAATTTATTTTCTTTTTCAAGATGAAAAGAGGGTGGGGCTATGATCACAAAACTTAACATCTGAAGATGATGGCATCAGTATCCATGATTTCTAAGTGCTAGTTCATGAATTGATTCAAGAAAAACTATCAGTATCAGGCCAGAACATTTTCTCCATCTTTATTGAGATATAGTTCCTTTAGAAATTATATATATATATATATATATATATATATATATATGATTAATATTTGTCGTTTGAGGCATGCAATTGTACATACGCACATGAGATACTCCCATCCAGATCACAGACATATCCACCGCCTCCAAATGTTTCTTGATAGCATTCCACTTATTTCTTTTGCTTCTGAACTGTAATATAGGAATCCAGTCTGCCCAGGTTATGTCTACCAAAACACCACTTGTAGGAAATCAAATTACTACAGTCAGGTTCCTTCTCAGGTGCCTCTCATAGGAAATAACCCTACTAGTTTGTTCCCCAATCCAGAAGGTTAGGACAGGATAAAAGGCAAAGAAACACAGAGTTAATTTAAAATACAGGGCCAGGGTATTTCTGTCTCTAATGAGAAGAGAGCCATAAGCCTCTGCCTCATCTTGGTTTTATTCATTAGGATATGGCTACAAACAAGTATATTAGCAGAAGTTTCATCTGCCAACTAATATGTGTTGTTAATTTTCTAGTATTCCAAGAGTATTGAATATATTCTATATCCTCCAGTGAGCCATTATACCTGCACTCTGCCTTTGTTCGTGCACAAAGAGCAAGTCAGTTGGGCCTCAATTCTCATGATCCTGTTTCCCAAATTGCAAAATTATACAAGAGCATATACAAGAAAGCCTTCTTAAAATTGAGCTGGGCCATGAACATTTGGACATGACACCAAAAGCATATATAACAAAAGCAAAAGTAAAGTATTAGAATCACATCTAGCTAAAAACTTTTACAGTCACAGAAATAACCAAAATATTGAAGATATTACATGTGGAATGGGAAAAATTATTGCCTAACCATATACCTGACAAGAAGTTAACTTATGAAGTATACATACATAAAATACAGTTACAGATTCAGTAGACCTTATTTGAGGCCTAAAAACACATATGTTGAGATGAGTGGTCAAACAAAATTATTGTAGAACTATAGAGCAATACTATTCAATTCTATCAGCTCCATTTTCTCCTTATCTCAGAAAGGATTTGGGAATTTTCACTTTATGAGCTTGAAATAAAAATCATAAAAATTGTAATTTAGCTACACATCAATTTTACATAGTAAAAATAATGCTTAACTAAAATATAAAAGCATAATACCAAGAAGACCATCTTAATAAGATAATATGAGTATTTGAGCATGAATATCTCAAAAACCATCATGAAATTTTGAAATTGTACCTACCTGACATGAAGTATTGATATATTATTAAGACAATATTTTTGTCACAACTGTCTTTATGTGGTACTAAGATGAATCACAACCACCTGAGCCAACTGAAGATAGAACTATTTCGGGTAAAATGCCTTCCCATCCTGTACATGTTTGCTTCCATCTTATCAGATATCACTTCTGCTCCTTAATATGGGTTTTTCTATTCCTATCTCCAGGCATTTAACATAGTTTGTTATTCATCTGATCGCTCTTTTATTAGGGACTTCATGTACATAACAGGAAGTTAATTCACAAAATTACAGAGATAATTATGTTTGTTTTTCTTGGTTTCAACACATGTACATTGCATTGGTTTTTTTTCTGTTTTGTTTTTAATATTCTCTTCTTTCCTATCTCCTTTTGCTTCATCAGTTTAATAGGCCTCGGAGCATTTTCCACTGTCATTTCCTTTTGATCTTTAACTATTTCTTTTTTGAATTTTTTTCTCATTCCTCTTTCATTTTTCCCTTTAACATTATATATATATATATATATATATATATATATATATATATAATTTCTTGTTTTTCTACTTTTTTATTTCTGTCTTCTAATTTATTATTAACCACTGCAGTGAATTCCTAGTGTCCTGTAAGGTGTTATGGTGCACAATAAAAAGAAAACAAAATGCCAATCGAACAGGAACTGAGACAGCCAGTAGTTCATGAGGAAAGAGAGACCATGAGACAGCCCCAAACTTGATATTTAATGATCACTTTTGCATAGAAGAAAATGGTGAGGGAACTGTAGTTAGATGTGTAGACAACTGGCTAGGCAGTCAAAGCTTATTAAAAAAAGGGATAAAGCATCCTTCCAAAATAGAGAAAATAGTCAGATCCAAGCTGTAGTGAATTATTAGCCTGCTTTGTAGCCAAATCTGGAAAGGAAATTTCTCTAGAGTCCCACAAACTTCAACAGAAACAACATCTCGTACCTTAGCCCCACAGTCTCATGGTCCACCTCTTCATGCTCAACTATGACCATTTGAGAAGAGCAATGCTATAGCCTGATGCCACCCACTTGCTATCTTGCAGACATGTACACAACCTCAGCCAGACTAATTAAACTCAAAACTAATCTAGGTCAATCACCTCTATGTAGCCTGTGCTGCCTGCTGATAAGTACAGTCATATTTGAGCCTGGGGAATGGTGAAATGGCAGTCATGGACAGCAGCTCCCTGTATTCTTTGTGACTCCCAAAGCACCTGGAACAAGCTCAGGCCTGGCTCCATAACATCTAGGCATCACTTGACACTAAGTCTTCCTTGTCATGTTTTAAAAAGTAGGAAAATATGTTCACAAATAAGTCCCCTAATACACAAATGAAACCAGAAATGGACCTTGAGATAGGAAAACAGACAGAGCTGAGAAATCATATCAGCAGATTTGTCCCAGTCTCTCAACTGGGAGTCAAAGGTAGTAGTTTCTTGAGATAGAGAACATCATTTCGTAAGGCATTAGTATCAATGGTTATAGTCCAATGTATTGTTCCTTTAACATGTTTCTTTGTCTTTTCCAAGGATGTTGGAAATGATTACAAGGTAAATGGGTAATACAAAACCAGAGAATGTTATAGTGGCATTTGACATTTTACTGCAATTATAGGCTTTTTATGTCATCTCTATCCAAGACACAATGGTCTCTATGACAGTTTAATTTAAGATATGATAGATATAGAATAAAGGTATAGTTATAGTTATAGATATAGATAGATAGATAGATAGATAGATAGATAGATGTAATTTGCAGATGCAATCAGTGTTTTAAGTCCAATATCTACGAGCAAAAGCCAGTGATCCAACCATGGCATCAGAGATTAACAAAACTGGAGACACTGTACCAGCAATAATGAACCATATCATGAACCTAATCTATCAGCATCTGGGCCAGTAAAGATATGGGAGAATGATTGTAGCGTTCTATAACATTTACTGGAACCCGTATTCCAGTCACATGACCCATAACCAAGTGAGTAGCTTACAATTGACTAGAACAGACACAACAGGCAAGATAACAAATAAAGCCTGAAAAGGAAGTCTTATTCCAAAGTCATATCACCATGAAGAAGCACACAAATATCAGTACTTAAAAGATAAATGTAGTTAGTATCAATTTTTTTTTCTGAATTCAGTGGCTTTCCTTTATCCTTTCTACTGCAATATGACCTTCTTCAAAAGGTAAAGCTAAGGGCTGACCAGATAGCTCAGCAGAGTTCAGTGCCTGCTTAGGCAGATGCAGGGCCAGGGGTTCGATGCCAAGCCTGTGTGCTGGCCTGCCCCCAGGGTGTGCTGAGATGGCATTTGAGACCTGGCATAGTAGTGTGCACCTGCAATCCAACCACTTGGAAGGCTGAAAACAGGAGGATCATTATGAGTCCGGTCTGTGTAGTGAGACCATATAGATCCTGTACTAAATACATTAAAAATGAATTTTAAAAAGGGACTGCTATTTCCAAAGAAAATAATAAATAACACTAAGATGTTTATTTATGACCAAATATGGTATAGGGGGATTTAATCTCTGCCCCAATCAAGTGATACTTTTAACTGAACGAAACTGGACTATCGGATCTGGAGGCACACTGAAGGACAGTGATCACCAGGTTTGACATTCTCTCACAATTATTTCATGTTGGGCCCAGTTTACAAAGTGAAATCTGAATTTATCTATTTTCCTAACTTCATTTATCTTTTTACAAGATTCACACTGGGCCATACATGCTTCATCGACATGAGGAAGTAATGCATTGAACTGGCAAACAAATCTGTTTTAAACTCATGATCATGATCTTCACAACAGGATTTGAGTCCCAGAGTAAGAAGTATCATGAGTTCTTTTACCTAGGCGATCCAAGGCTGATATCTTTTTCTGAAGCAAGGATGTGGAATATTATTTATTATAGAGACACATAAAAGTGGCTGAACAAAATAGGAAGTATGTTCTATCAAATTTTGGTCCCCCATAAAGTTAATAATTTGAGGTCTTGGAAAAATTATCATCTCTGGAAAGGTGGGATCTAGAGAATTAAAAATCTCTGGCAAACAGTCCATTCAGGTAACTGGCCACAAAAGAGAAGGAGTAGGCATATAGGTCCACTAGTCTATTTTCCTGGCAGAGGGAATACATATTGCAGAAGTCATGATGGCAAGATTGGTCACCAGGAGGGTTTCTCAATAAAGCCACCTCCTGACCGAAAGCCAAGCTGTGTGCTTCTCCCATCATCCCCTGCAGGGCTTTCCAGCTGACTATCTGGGGAGCATATTGTCCTTTCAATGCCTCATACTGAGTATCCATGTTTCCAGGTCTTTCTTATGCTATCAAATAAGGGACACTGATAGCTCTGAGCCTCATTCCAGGGTGTTGCCTTTCTGTAGCTATGCAGTAAAGACTTGAGTTGTGAGCTGCATCCTTGGTAATAAGTTGGTGATTTACATCCTTTGCAAGTCCATCTGAGAATGAGTCACACCACAGTGCTTGTGAAGATTCATTGCAACTGTGGGTCTTCACCAGTGTGCTCCACTGCCAAACACATCTAAGTGGCAACAAGTGTCTCTCCATTATCTGTTGACATACAAGAAAAGCCTCATCTTCACATTATTCATGTAACAGGGATATTGCATTGGTCAGGTTGCAGGTCAAGCCACAGACTTCCAGTCTCAAAGGGGACGTGGAATATTGCCAGTGAAGTTTGGCAGGGTGTAATGAGGATGCAGGAGCTGGCGTCAAGAAATTTAAAACCTAATTTGAAAACTATAATTGTATCTGTGGCAACATTTCCCTTTTAGTTTTATTTATTATTATTTTAAGGTTAAATGAAATCTTTCAAAATTTGCTTGTCCCGAAGAATTATAGAGAATTCCCATGACATGTTTTATTCCTCTAACGTGGAAAAATTATTGCATAGATTTCCTTGTATAAGCAGGTCGACTATCTGCATCATTTTAGGTATTCCCAGCACTAAAAAACTGGCAAGCATTGTTTTCTAACATGACTGTTTTTTCCTGCATGGCAAGTCTCATGAATCATATGAGAGTATATGTCAATTGAGACACAAACATATTGAACACTTAATGGGTGACAAATGAGTGGCATCTATTTACTAAATAGAATTTCTCCATAACCCATAGGGGTTTCAGTCTTCTGGGGGGACAGGCCTGGGAATTTTTTTATATGATGGACAAGCAATAGCAATTTGTCCTACTTGGACCCACGTAATACAAAAGTTAGTTTTTAAAGTGTTATAATTTTCACAAAATAACTACAAGATTGCCTAGCTCATTTAAAAACTGACAAATCTGGCTAGGGAGTTACTCGATAGCATAAGGATGTGCCTGGCAAATGCAAGTTCCTGAGTTTGATCCCTGGAATAAATAAATAAATGCTGATAAATAGCTTGTAAGAGCATGTGAATTATCTTTAGTGATTGGTCCTGGTAAATTTGTGTATGGCTGTATATGAAAAATGGAACGGTATGCACATGAATTAACTATTGTAATCTGAAGAATAAATGAAAAAAGGAGGATATAGGGTAGAATGGAATATAGCTCCCTCCAGAGGTTGTGTCAAATAAACAGCGTAAAAAGTAACAAAACTGAACAGCTTACCAAAAAATTCAACTATTTTGTAACACTGCCCGTTAATTCTGATCTTTGGGCTGAAATTCCAAGTGAGGAACAATTTTTTAAATCTATCACTACCGACAGCAGTCTTCTATTTAGAGAAACCATTAGTAAAATAAGTTCTTGTGCCAGTCATTCGTTATAACTTGCTTATTTTGTGCAAGATGAGAATGTAATCTGAGAAACATTGAAGAAAAATATCAATAGGGTAGTGGTTATCAACATGTCGCAGAAATTTGGCAAGGTAACCTGCCAATAAATAGCAGTTTAAATTGAGTTCTGTCTCTGTGAAATATCTATGCAAACACAATCACGTGGGGATCACACACTATCAAGTGACACAAGCAAGTTCCGTCTATGTTAATTTTTTGGCTGTTTGTTCCAAATGTAATAGCAAAGATTTAACTAACTAATTTGGCAAAGAAGTGTTTACTGTGATCTATACTACTTTCTAATTGATATTACTAGGGGGAGGGATATAAGGTTTCACTGTCACTGTTTACGTAGCCCTTTTCCTTCAATGTACCCAATATATAGCATCATCTTATGCACTGACAAGGACTGAGGACCACAGCTTTTTGATTTTAAACAGAAAGAAGTACATTTGCTGTTATTAATTTCCATTCTTTAATAAATCTCTGCCCCATGAGTTGACAGGAATAGATTCACTGAATGATGATATATGTCTTTCCTGGTCATTTGGCCCCTCAGAAGGAAAAAGTGAGATACTTTATAAAAATTATGGAGAGGACCCTAATCTAACTAAGGCAGTGTGTGCCAGTTTAGTATGCCACAGAATCAACCAGAAAGGCCACAGAATAATAGACACATCAACTCTAGTATCAAGTAATCTTATAAAATTTTTTTATTAATTTTAACTTGATGACTTGTTTCATTTTTCATTATTTTTTGAACAAAATGTATGTTTCATCTTGTAAAGGTTTACTCTGATCTACATCCCAAATTTTGGATAAACATTTATGCATGATTTTAGGTTTAGATAAAAGAGAAGCAGAACAATAGCCATCACCTTGTTCAAGGGCCAGGGAGATAGCTGAGGTACATAAGCCCCTACCTGGCAAGTATAAATTCCAGAGTTCAATCTCCAGTACTGCTAAATAAATAAACAAACAAACAAACAAATAAATAAATCAATAAATCAATAAATCACCTTGTTTGAAAACCCAAATTCCCTGGGAACAAGCAGGTATGTTGATTTCTTTTTCACAATCCTCATCAATTACACAAGATAGCACAGTAACTCCTTTTGGCAAGTAAGGCCGGGTTTCCTTACTAACGATGCAATCGTGTAAGGAGGAAGAAGAACAAATTCGCCTGCTGATTTGAAGATGGGTATTTCACCTCCGGAAAGATGCATTTTACTGGCTGAAGACATCTAATCCCACACTCTTTTCTGTTCTGCAAAGGAGAACAGACATGTTCCTCTAGGAAACCAAGTTGGGAACATCTTGTTTTGTATTTGAGCCAGAGTCTGAGCAATGTAAAATTCACTTAGAGCCAGTTGGGATCCTCCTGAATTTTGCACAATTATTTAAAGGGCATGAGGGTACCTGGCCCATTTCTCATGTTCCTGCAAGAGTCATCTACTTTCATAATATTTGAGCAAGAATCTTTGACCAAAAATGACCTTTGTTACAGTGAGCGCACTAGTAGTTTGTACTTGAACACTGGTGACATCATGTTTATGACCTTGCACTGTTTATGATATCTTCTAAGGTGTTTCAGTTTTTCAGCATTCAAAGCATTTTATTTCAATTTTCCCCTTTAAATTACTGGATATATTTGGGCCATTAAGGTTGAATTATAAGGGGGGAACATATATATTTGACAGACGCTTGTATAAGCTCCAAGATCAGTGTATCTACTAACAGATAAAAGGGCTGGTCTATAATCATGATTAAATTTTCAAAAGGCAATTTAAGAATCAAAATGTTAGCAGCTTCAGAATTAGCAATCTGGCGATTTATAAATCCTTGTAAAAAAACTACACCTTAGGTATACAGCTCAGTAGATCCCAAACGTCACTGGGTAAAAGATTGTACTGGAGCTCCCTCTTCTGGGATGGGCACTCAGATGCAGCGTAGCAAATTACAGATTTGCCTGAATAGTTCCACAGGGCAGTGTATCTAGACTTGTCTATCTGCTAGCGTCCGTCAATGTAACCATAGTATAGAAGCTGTATTTGGAGAAGTCCTTAAAGGACCTTCTCAACTCAGCTATATCCCCAACCCGAGTTTGATTGTTAAGTAAGGGAAAATTAGTATATCCAGTCCTTGACTTCTTAGCTTTCTAATAATACATTTTGAGGCCTTAAGAGGCAGTACGCCAGAAATTGAAGGAAAGGTTCAGTTAAGTAGCTTTCTCTAGTTTGGAATATACTTGTTTAGGATTTTGTGGTAGTAAAACTAAGTTAGATAGCCAATACATACAAAGCATACAGCACCTGCTTGGCAAGTGCAAGGTCTTGAGTTCAATTCACAGTACAAAAAATAAAACAAAAAACAAAAAAAAATTGAAACCATCACTTATGACATGAAATCTCTGTTCATGGGCACATGGTTCGTTAACAGCTTCAAGCTATTATTAATTGTGCTGCTATAAACGTAGGGAAGAACAGGTTATGTACATTTGTAATTTTTATGTGCTGTAAACATGTATTAATATAAAATGAATTCTCAATGTAAAAAAAATAAAAATAAGTAAATAAAAGGCCTTCTCATACTTGATGCCAGCCTAAAGATTGGAGGTAATGGAATTCAGCAAAATAATTCAATATAGTCCAATAATCCATAATAGTAGTGGGTTATCAGCAGAACTAGCACTTGTCAGAAGTTGTTGACTTGAACACTTTATGGCTCAGCATATTAATATGGCTTTACTTTTTTATACCTCAGGGTTTTACTTCTCTGCTGGATTGTTAAAGATCAGTTAAGCAAGACTTATATAACTAAAATTGCAACCTTTGTATCTGACAAGGCCAATCAAATCTGCTCAGGATTTACCGTGAAACTATGTCCAAAGGAACATGCATCTCTGACAAAATAAAACAAAAAAGGGAGATATAAATGAAGGACCATTTTGTAGCAAAAGAAATATACATATACAGAATAGGATAGACACACAGCTACTTTCTCTTCGTTTAATGAGAAGGAAGGTTTACATTAATATTGTTTAGACATTATATCATGTCTGTATCTTATACACTGAAAAATTATTATGAAGACAATATGCAATATATTAATTACTGTAACTGTCCTACTAACCTGTTTGAAACTGTTTAATTGACATTTCTTATTAATGTTTAATTTTTGACCAATGTTACATACCTATATCTAATAATCTAAACAGATTTGATGATGAAAATATGTAATACAACCATTGTTAAATTTTTGTTCTTGCTGGGCGTGGTGGCGCACGCCTTTAATCCCAGCACTCGGGAGGCTGAGGCAGGCGGATTAGTGCAAGTTCAAGACCAGCGTGGGCTACAAAAGTGAGCTCAAGGCCAGCTTCAACTGTATAGCGAGACCCTGTCTCAAAAAAGACAAAAAAAATTTGTTCTTGTTTTGAAATTCTGTACTGTATGTACTCAGTTGATACTGTTTTTCTTTGTTTCTGCTGTTTTTATTCTTTAAAATAAAATTTTAAATCAACAAAAATATAATTAATATATTTTTTAAAAGACACTATTAGTAGAGCAAAAAAGATAATGTGGAAAATTACTTAAACAAAAATAACCATAGCAATCTCTGGTCCATTATATTCTGCCTCATTTTCATTTTTCTCAGCCTGTTCTCCAATAGGTGATCTCAATTGCACTTCAAAATTCAAATATTCAACAAAGGAAAGAGATGTTTTAAAAATATGGTAGATTAGATGGAATTAGCAAGACCGAGAGCTAAAGATTTTCTATTAGTCCATGAAAAGACTGCAGAAGACCCAATCCAAAAATGGGCATCTGAGATGAATATATACTGCACAGATGAAGAAATGTAAGTAGGAAATATATAATCATTATCCCTGGTTGTTATCTCTGATTATTAACGAGATTCAAATTAAGACAACAGTGAAATTGAATCTCAACAATAATAAATGTGGAAGTGCTAGCATAAGTACTTGCTTTGCAAGTACAAGGCCCTGAGTTCAATCCCCACCAGTTCCACAAAATGAAGAAGAAGAAGAAGAAGAAGAAGAAGAAGAAGAAGAAGAAGAAGGAGGAGGAG
>PVJA010048294.1:0-14275 GCA_004027025.1 Myocastor coypus | reverse complement strand
GCAAGTATTTCACTTCTCCACTGAAATTGAAAGAGTGATTTGCAGGATACAGCAGTCTGGGCTGGAATTTGTTTTCTTGCAAGACTTGAAGTACTTCACTCCATGCTCTTCTTGACTTGATGGTTTGTAAAGAGAAATCTGCCATTATTCTAATGTTTTGTTTTGTTTGTACAGGGTCTCACTACCAACTCATAGTGATCCTCCTGCTTATACTTCCCAAGTGCTGGATTACAGACACATGCCACCATGCCCAGGATCCATCACCAGCTCAGCATGCTTGAGAGCAGGGCTGGCAAGCGGGGCCAGGAACCAAACCATGGCCCTTGGCGCTTCCCTAAGCAATGGGTTTTCCTTTAAATGTGATGTTTCTTTTCTCTCACAGCTTTTAGTATACTGTTCCTATACTGAATTTCTGGGATCTTGATTATTATACATCTGGGTGTGGTTATAATTTGGTTGATGTTATTTGGAGTTCTATATGTTTCAGTTATTGAATCAAATTATTTCACCATATTTAAGTTTTCTGCTATTACTTCTGCCCATATTCTTTTTATATCGTTTGTATTGACTCCTTTCGCATTGATGCCTGTTAGTCTTACACTGCTCCATTTTGTATCATCTTGCAGATGTTAAAATTGTTTTTTCTTATATCCTGGTTGTTATTAAGAGATCTTTTCTTACATCTTCACTAGCTGCAATGGTGTCCTTAAGGTCTGAAAGTCTATTTTCACTTTCACTGAAACAGTTTTGCTAGCTTGTAACTGAGGTTTTAAGTTCCTGTATAGCACTTTGAATCTGCTTCATACATTCTATTACTTTCCTATATTGCTCATGCAAGGATTCCATCATTTTTCTATTCTGTACTTTTTTATCAGTGTCTTCTTTAGGAGCCCTTAGTACTTCTTTTATTATGGGTGCTATTTCTCTTCTTACTTCAGAAATTATTTCTGGTATGATTTCCTCTATAGTTGTTTCTTTACTTCAGATGCTATTATTTCAGAAATTTTGTATGTGATTTCCAATTTCTTCTATGCTATTTTCTCCTATATTTTTTCTGGGTGGGCTTGGCATCTGAGAGCACATTTTGCTCCTTCTCTTTGTCATTTGGTATAGTCCTGCCTTTTCACGTTTGGTTTAGAATTTCGTAGAGCTCTTACCTTAGCACCAAATCTGGATCTACCAAGTTCAAACTTGTCCATAAGGGTGTGGCTTGGGTCTGACTGCTGAGCTCTGCTTCTTGCTGAAGCCCTTGGAGATGAACTGCTGTGCCACTCTGGCAAGATTTTCTGCTTGTGGATCAGCTAGATGAGTCTTGACTCTTGTCTCTCTACAGGTAGTTCTGCGGCAGTTTTCCACACTGGATGTGTATGATGGATGAAGTCCCACTCGTGCGCTGCACCTGGTTGCTGGATCAAATGAGTTTCCAGCAGACCCAGGGTGATCTCACACATGTGCCAGGCCTGGTTGCTGGGCTGAATGAGTTTCCAGCAGTCCCTAAATATTTTCTAATCTATATGTCCAATATTATAACGCATATGATAAATAGTTACATGCAACACTAGAAAAAGCTTTTCTTTTTTTCTCTTTTTTTTTTTTTAGAAATTTTTTGTTTGTTTGTTTGTTTTATTTATTTTTATGGCCGGCTCAGCCTGCCCTGAGGGCAGGGCTGGCGCAGCAAGTGGTGCCGGGCATCGAACCACGGTCCCTGTAGCCACCTGCAGGCGCCTGCAGGTGCTTTAGACCACTGAGCCATCCTGCCAGGCCCAAAAAAGCTTTTCAATTTTATTTCAAATAGAAAAGGTTTTAATGCAGATCTAACACATGGAGAAAAATTACTTTACCCATTAACAGACAATACTGTCTAGATGTACCATGACAAATTTTTTCCCCTGCAGTATCGGGATCAAAATTGGGACCTCGCACTTGCCAAACAGGTGCATAATGCTGCTGATCTACATCCCCGGCCCAGACGTATTTATTTTCTATGGTTTTATGTTGCCTCTAAGCCTTCAAAATTTGGTGTAAGGGCTGGGCATATAGCTCAGCAGCATAAGCACCTGCCTGGCAAATACAAGGTACTGAAACCCTAGTACCATACGAAATAAAAAAAGGAAAAAAAAAATACATAAGAGCATATCCCAAACTAGGGAGAACAGTTGCTTTTAATTTTAGAATCAAACATATTTCCAGAATTTACTTTAAATGTGCTTTCATTTTAAATAGAGTATTTATGAATCACAACCTCAACACTAATGAGAATAGCATAAGGACAAGATTTATGGGGAAGCCATGTGTGGTGGCACATGCTTATAATCCAAGCACTCAGGAGGCTGAGGTAGTAGGATCATCACAGAGCTGGAGAGAAAGCTCAGTGGAATAAAGGCTTGCCTGGCAAGCTCAAGGTCCTGAGTTCAATCTCTGGTATTGAAAAAGGAAAAAAAAAAAAAAAAGAATAGTATAAAGGAGGATCACTGCAAGTCTGAGACCAGCCTAGGCAACAAAGTGAGTATAAAGCCACCTGGATTGCACAACAAGACCCAGTCTCAAAAAGACAAAAACAAAAGAAAACAAGATTTATAAGGAAAACTCATTTTATCCTACAACTTCTCTCTTCAGGCATAAATAAAACTCATTGTATACTGAATAAAATTATCTTTTGAGTTGCAAATGCAGAATTTACAGTATATTGGTATCATTTTAATACCAAACAGCTGTTATCACTGTTTTCTAGCTTTTCTGTAAATATAAAGTCTGAACACAGACCCCTGGCTGTCTAGAATTTTACAGTCTGCTCTCCATCTTTAAATATGACCTTATTTCTCAAATATCTTACTAGCTAAATACTCCACTTCAACCTATGTCCCAAAAATCTTACATCTCTTTCCCTTTACCTTTATTTTACCATTTTATAACAGCAAAATTATATATTATTTTCAATATGTATATAAATTCTACACATTCCTGAGTAGTGTAAGCAAAAATCAACATATAGTTTCTATAGTATCTTTCCAAATTAATTCATAATCTCATCGTCTTGTCCACTCCAGAGCAGCCACTATTCTTCATTTGGTAGACATTTCCCCCCCTTCCTGGCATTTTTCAAATGTGTCATAAAAGTTTGTGTTTTACAACGAAGGAGCAGGGCTAACTTTATATCTCTCTGTACACTTTGCAATGTCAGCATAATACATTTGCCATGGCATGTAGATAAATGTTTTAATTAGTAAGCATCAACTTAAGGAACATATGAATCAATTTCCTAATTTACACACATCTCACATCATACACTGAGAAATTAAATTTGGAAAAATTACACTTCTGGGTTTTGTCTTTTTAGTACCCAGGATCAAACTCAGTACCTCGCACTTGCCACATAGGCAATTATGCCACTAAGCTATACTTCTGAGCCAAAATTACATATTTCTAAGGTCATTATTCTATAGATATGTATTTCCTAAAGATGGAATCTTACCTTTAATAGAATGACAGGACTGATGCCAACAGGCTTGGTCACTGTTTCTAGCCTTTTGTAGAGAAAACCCTGAATCATCAAAAGGTGAATCCAATGTTTCTTTAAACTCTTGCAGATTTTTTTTCTTACTAGAATCCGGTGTCTTGAGTATTTTCTTTCTTACATTAGAAAGTGAGTTCAGTCTGTGTGAAACGGAGAGGGGTGTGCTCATACCTTTTTCTCCTACTGGCAAAGAAAACTGAGAAAAACCAGGAGATACAAATTCTTTCATTTTTACTGCACTCGGTGAATAATGTGCAAAATTTGGACTCTGTATCTCTTTACTGGATGGAACAGGTATGGTTTCACTTGTAAAATTTGCAAAATGATCTCGTGATTGATTTAAAACATTATTTTCAACCTTCAGCTTATTATCATCTAAATACTTTCCAGACTGATCACCTAGAAATCTATTCTTATTTTCATCTGATGTATGTCCTAATATTTCATCACCAGAATCTGAACAAAATCCTAAATCAAAGGTAACATAAAATAAGTCCCTAGAGGAATCAAAATCATGTTCATCAGTCCTCAGTTTCCCCTCATGTGTATCTTTCAAATCTGTGTGCAATGCGCAATTACTAGCACCATGAATTACTTGACCTTGGGGTTCAGAATCATCATCCAACAAAAGTTCATCAGAAATTAAGAAGTGAGAGACTGGAGCCACTTCACTTAACAGAGTTCTGTCTGATACAGAAAGAGATTTGCAATTACTTTTCAAGGGAGAAGGGCTCACATCATTAAATTCTTCATTAAAATCTTCAAACAGTAGTAAACTCTCATTCTGATCAGTAGGCAATATTGGGAAATCATTGTGATCAACATCATGACTGCTTCTGTCAACTGAATTCCTTGAAAGAGCTGTGTGAATTTGACCATGATTATCAGATAATAAATTTTCATTTTTAATATTATGTACTTTACCATCTCTGTCAAGTAAGTACGGCTCAGCAGAATTGTTACCATTACTTGTGTCAAAGACACAAGTGCTTTCAGAAGGCTGACTGCTAATTTTAAGTGAATCCAGGTCTAAATTCTGTTGAGAATCCAAAGCTGAATAAGACATCATAGAGGTAGACTTACAGGTCTGTAAAGGCTCTGTGTGGGGTAGAAAAGGTGAATTCTTAAGACTCACTATTTCATATTCCAAATCTGAGAGTCTACTGAGAGGTGGAGGAGAATGAGATAAAAATCTTTCCACGTTAGCTAGAACCTCATCTGTCAATGTGTCACAAAGATGAAATTCATCATCTGTTCTAGATATACACAGCTCTTCCTCAAATGGAAGAAAAAAGTTGGACAAAATAAATCCATCACCAAAACTGCCATAACCAGAACCTAAGAAACTTCTACCAATTGAATTAATCCGTTTATTTGTAAGTTCAGCCTCTGTCAGTGATACATCTGGCTGATTAATGACCTCTTCATTAACAGTACATGTGACAGCAGTTCCAGTTCTATCTGATGACTTTGCATCACCTGATAAATTCACCTGAGAACTAGGTTCCACAGGAAAATTTCTCTCAGTATCTAAAAAATCTGTATCATCATTATTTTCTTGATGTAGCTGATCTGCTTTCATTTCTTTATAAGCCGTTTTCATCAAAGACACAATTTTAGTAGGCTTGATGTGAGTTCCTTTAAAACTTTCAGCACATCTTCCATCAGACTCTATCACTGAAAGTGAATGGGCTTGATTGATATTCTTTGTAAACGAAGTTTTCTTGTGACTTAGGATGTCCTTGGCATGATTCCCAGCAGTGCTCACTGTTGAGCTAACATCATCCATTTGTAAGTATGATTTCATTTCCACATCATAGCTGCATTCACCCTATAATTAAGGAACGTGTAAAACCAAGTGAAGACAAAACAAAACAAAGTGAAGAGACAATTCTTTGCTTTCCTTTATCAGTGATTGCAATGGAAAGAAAGCCATGACCCTGTCTGTGTGTGTTAAGCAACAAAAAGCCAATTCTAAAAGATTAACTTCCACATTAAAATATTTTCTAGTTAGGTATGGTGGTGCACACCTGTAATCCCAGCACTCGGGAGGCTGAAGCAGGAGGACCACTGAGAGTTTGAGGCCATCTTGAACTGCAGAGCAAGATCCTGTCTCAAAAAATACATGTAACTTTTTTTCTAAATGTCATGTGGCCATAAGGCCTGCAATGGAACATGGGAATCAGCAGGAATGTAGCAAACATATGTTAATTTAATAGCATCTGTTTTGTTGGGTTCCATAACTAGCACTTTATTTGCATATATCCATAAACAATAAAAATAGCTACAATTTCAGTATATATAATGTACTAGTTACCATTCTATGTCTCTTAGACATATTAAATCATTTAATTCTCAGAATAATTCTGTGAAGTAGGTATTATTATCATTATCCTATTTTACAGACAAAACTGAGGGACACACAGATTAAATAATTTGCAAACATACAATCAGTAAGAGTTGGAAATCCAATCCAGGCATTATGGATCTCACACTCATAATCAGTTTAGTATTTTGACTCTCTCAAAGGAAAGAAATTGACCAAGAAATTGCTAATTTTCTACTCCCAATGTAACAATAATCTTAAATTAGCTTTACAAATAGTTTACACAAATCGTTAAGTATTAAAATTTTATTCTGGGGGCTGGAGATATAGTAGAATAAGGGGTTGCCTGGCCAGCACAAGGCCCTGAGTTCAATCCCCAGTTCTGGAAAAAAAAAAAAAATTTTTACTCTGATGCAAAATTTATAGATAATATTCTTTTCTAACCTAAGTTTTTCTTTTCCTAAGAAAACTGAGCCCTTACTAGAATCACCAGGAGCTACACAGGAAAACAAGGTATTTTTAGCTATAATTATTCATAATACTTTAGTGTTATGTCTTCAAGTTAAAGAAAAACAGAGGTCAAGTAGTCCACTGTCTTTTTTTTTTTTTTTTTTTAGAATTTTTTATTTTATTTATTTATTTTTTTCTTGTTTCAAAACCTTTGTTTATTCACTCATTTTTATGGCCGGCTCAGCCCGCCCCGAGGGCAGGGCTGGCACATCATGTGGTGCCAGGGATCAAACCGTGGTACCTGAAGGTGCCCAAGCTTTCCCAAGCAGGTGCTTTAGACCACTGAGCCATCCCGCCGGGCCCCTCCACTGTCTTTATACCAACAGAGAAGGCAAAGGCAAACTCTACCTCTTCGTGTCTCATCCGTTCTATCATTTGCATGACGCTTACAAAATGGTGGCAGCGCTCTGAATGGTCAACTCGGTGTACAGGCAAGGGATGGTCCTGCCACACACTCCATTCCACAAGAGAAAGCTGATGAATTCCAGGGCTTATTTCTTGAATCTTGATTAAAGATTTTAAAATAATAAAAGTGATAAGGTCAGATATACATACTCGCTGAAATTGGTTTTAAAAATACTA
Organism: Myocastor coypus; assembly: GCA_004027025.1. NCBI lineage: Eukaryota > Metazoa > Chordata > Mammalia > Rodentia > Myocastoridae > Myocastor > Myocastor coypus. The sequence goes on along the minus strand of PVJA010048294.1, from coordinate 7,343 downwards.
ATAGATAATAACCCTAACGCAAACAACTTGAATTCATCTAGGCAGTGCCAACTAAAATGCCAGAAAACAGAAAATTTTATAAAGTACAAAAATGCCTTTTGAAGTATATTCTAAAATAACTGTTCCACTACTTTTAACCTGACTTTATATTTCCATGTAAAGAACTACTACTTAAAAAAACATGTTGGACTTTGAAACTACTTTATTACGCCAGACTTAGATTCTAAACTCCAGCAAAGAGGCATCATAATCTCTTGGTAACACCAATTGCAGGTGGTCATTGCTGGCTGCCATTCCATATTCTTCCTGATAGGGATTAAAATTTTAAAACTTAAACATTTATAATCTCTATAAATCTTCACAAAAGATCACTCCAGACACTGTCCCTCCAGCCTGCTCTGCACATTTGCAGTTCCTCTCAGCTCTCCTTACCTGCAGCAGGCTAACAAGCATTTGCTCCTCTTGGTGGTGCAAGTGCCTCAGAGCAAACTCAGGCACCATGCATTCTTCATAAGCATGCTACCACTGAGCAATGCTGCCAGCGCCAGCTCAACAATAATTTGTTCATAAAAAACAACAGCAAATATGCAATTTCAAATTTTAAGTATAATCTCAAAACAAAACCAGTTTGAACAAAAAAGCACAGGACATAATTTGTTAAAAAAATATATAAAAGGAATCTCAAAACATACTGAGGGATAGCCAGGCAAACTATGGAACATTATAGACGAAACAGCTAACTATGTAAGATTGTGTCTATTAAAAAATGCTTATACTGCTTGGCATGGTGGTATATTCCTGTAATCCCAGCACTAAGGAGGCTGAGGCAAGAAGACTACCATAAGTTCAAGGGCAGCTGAAGCTACAGTGATTTGAAAGCCAGCTGGGACTACATAGTAACACTCTTTCTCAAAAAATAAATAAATAAATAAATAAATAAATAAATAAATAAATAAAGGTAAGTGTTTACATAATAAAAATAAAAGAGAAAACAAATGAACATAAAAAATTCCATATATAATAAGGAAGTCAGTAATTTTTAAAAGTTAAGACTTTAGGGCTAGGGAGATAGCTCGGCAGTCTAAGCACCTGCCTGGCAAGCTCAAGTACCAGCTCCCTGGTACAGCATGCCAAGCTGACCACCAAATCCAGGCATTGTGGCACAAAGCCATAATCCCAGTGTTGGGGAGGCTGAGATAGGAAGATCTACATACAGACCCTGTACCAAATACATACATACATACATACATATATACATACATACATAAATACAAGATTAAAAAATACAGTTACACTTTAATGACACTTTTCTTTTCTTTGTCTTTTTGAGAAAGGATCTCACTATGCAGTTCCAGCTGGCCTTGGGCTCACTTTTGTAGCCCAGGCTGACCTCAAACTCACACTGACCCTCCTGTCTGAGCCTCCCAACTGCTGGAATTACAAGTGTGCACCACCACACCTGGCTTAATGATACCTTTTTAAACTAATTACTTCTTCCTTTTTAAAGTTGATATTGCGTTTGCATTTCCTCTGAGAAATTTATATTCATCTCATATGCCCATTTTTAGATTGGGTTTAAATTTAGTATAATTATTTTCAATTCTTTATGTATTAGACATTAGTCCTCTATCTGAGGGACAACTGCCTAAAACTTTTTCCCACTCTGTGGGTTCTTTTCACTCTACTGGTAATTTATTTTGCTGGGTAAAAGCTTTTTAATAGGTTGAGATTCTAGTTGTTCATTCCTTGCATTATTTCTCATGCAATCAGGATTTTCATGTTCTCTCTCCCTACACCTGTATTCCTAAGTATTCTACCTATTCTGTCTTTTAGAAGATTTAGTATTTCTTGTTTTGTTTTGTTCTGCGGTACCGTTATCAAACTCAGAACCTTGTGCTTGCCAGGCAGGCACTTATGCCACTAAGCTATCTCCTCAGCCCTTCAGCAGATTTAGTATTTCTATTTTAATATTTAGATCTCTGATCCATCTCAATTTTAGTTTAGTACATGGTAAGAGCCATGGGTCTAGTAAACTTCTCAGAGGAAGAGATACAAATGGCAAATATATAAGAAAATATTCAACATCATTATTCATTCAAGAGATGGAAATTAAAACAAAGCTGAGATTCCACCTCACCCCAGAAAGCATGGCTATCATCAAGAAGTCAGCCAATAACAAATGCTAGAGGGGCGGTGGGGAAAAAGGAACCCTTCTCTATTGTTGGTGGAGATATAGACTGGTATGACCACTGTGCAAGTCAGTGTGAAGGTTCTTCAAAAAAACTAAAATTAGCAGTCCCACTCAACCCAGCTGCTTCCCTCCTGGGTATTTTGCCAGAAGAATTAAAAACATCATACCTATATGTGTACCTATGTTTAGAGCAGCACAGTTTGTAATAGCTAAATCTTGAAAACAGCCCAAATTCCCATCAATCAAGGAATGGATAAAGAAGGTATAATTTTTTTATATAAGAGTACTACCATTCATGGGACCCGGGGGGATGGCTCAGTGGTCTAAAGCGCCTGCCTGGGAAAGCTTGGACGGCTTCAGGAACCTCGGTTCAATCCCCGGCACCATATGCTGCACCAGCCCTACTCTCGGGGCGGGCTGAGCCGGCCATAAAAATGAGTGAATAAACAAACAAAGGTTCTGAAAGAAGAAAAAAATAAATAAAATTTTAAAATTCATTAAAAAAAAGAGTACTACCATTCAGCCACAAAGAAGGACAAACTTTCTAGGTAAATGTATGTACTTTGATACCTCCCTCTTCAGTGAAATAAATAAGACCTGCAAATGTAAAATCCTATCATTTCTGTGGTGTGAGAAACCAAAGGGTAAATAGGGACCAAAGTGCATAATAGGTGCTGTGAAAGAGGAAGTAATTGTTCAAAAGAAATAACTAGGGAGAGGAAAGGATGGAAAAATTTAAAAAATTATTAAAAGGTAAAACGGAAACAAAGCTTTATAAATAAGGAGGGCAAGGGATGGGTTTGAAGGGAATGAAGGGAACTGAAAAAAAAAAAAAAAAAAGAGCAACCAGGTTATGTCATGTACAGGTACAAGCTGCCTATGATGAATGTGATCAGTACATACATTTATCTTCTTTTTTATTTGTTATGTACTTAATAGAGGGTCTATAGAGTCTCACTGCACAGATCAGACTCATAGTGATGCTCCTGTTTTCAGCCTCCCAAGCACTGAGATTACAGGTGCATACTTCCATGCCTAGTCTCAATGGCCTTCTCAGCATGCCCTGGGGGCGGTACCAACATGCCAGGGATCAGACCCTGGTCCCTGTATCTGCCTAAGCAGGCACCATAATCGGCTGAGCTATCTATCTGGCTGGCCCCATACTTCTAAATTATACCAATAAATATAATAAAAAGAAAAGGAAAAAACCTATGCTTTTATTTTTAGAAGAAAATAAATTTGACATTTCTTCCATAAGACATAGTCTTTTTTTTTTTTTTTAAATGGTGCCAGGGATTGAACTCAGGATCTTGCATTTGCCAGATAACTGCTTATTCCACTGAGCTATCTCCCCACCCTTTTTAAAATTTATTTTATTTATTTATTTTGTGTGTGTATGTGTGTGTGGTACCAGGGATTGAACTCAGGACCCTGCATTTGCTAGGCAAGTGTTTATTCTACTGAGCTATCTCCCCAGGCCCAGAACATATTCAATCTTAATCCTCAACTCTAGTTAACTGAGCGTATCGCATGCTCTAAGCACTGAGTGTATAGCAAGAAGTTAATCAAATGTGCTCATGAAAAAAGAATAAAGTTAACATTTCCAAAAACAAGTATCTCCCATGCCTTCTGAAGTGATTACATACTTACTAGAAAAGACATCTGAAACATGGTCAACTTACCGTCCCACTTTCTGCTTCTTGTAAAGATGGAAAATGAACTGGAGGCAATGTGACCTCCTTAATTGTATCACTGTTTCTTAATCTATAGAGTCTGTTCCATATTTTAAATTCTTCTTCTGTTAAGAACCAATTCTCACTTGTGTTTTTTTGTCTCACACCTGTATTTTGAAGAAAAGAAAATTGAAAAGTTTAAAAAATATCCAAGGCAATGACAAAATATACACATCATCACAAATTCTGTGCTTGTTTGTATGCCTATTCACTTCTGCTAAACCAGCTATTCCAATTTTTAATACCAGTATTTGGTATTTAAAATCGCTCTGCATCCTCACTTCCCAATTCTACTCACCTCCCACCTCTGTCATATCAGCCCTCTGTCTGGGGCCAACCCTGAGTTGACGGAGCTTGCTGAGCTCTCAGGCCTGGCTTCTTTTGCACTCTTAAGACATAGTATACAGGAGAATCAGATAACTTAAAAATGAAAACTAGCTTCACGGTTCTATGACAACGGCATTGGAAAAGTTACCTGAAACTTGGGGAGATAATAAAACTTAGGACAAAGCTAGAACGGTGACCCAACCTGGACTCCAGACTTGGGAGGCTGAAGCAGGAGCTTCACCTGCAGGACAGCCTGGGCTTCTTATATTATAGGCTTTAGTTTTGACTATGGAGGAGAAGAGGAAAAGGAAGAAAAAGAAGAGGAAGAGAAAGAAGAGGAGGAGAAAGAGGAGGAACAAAGGGTAGGGGGGACAATTTGTTGTTGAAATACTGCAATATACTGTAAAAGCTGCACAAAAGGAATTCTTCTTGGCTTCCATAATCTCTAGAAAACAATCACTAAATAGAAAAGAAACAGTAAAGGAAAGGACTTCTGTCCTAATAAAGATGAGGGTGGGAAAAAACTTAAAAGGTTCCTCAATTAGGAATTAGGAAGGGAGCCGGGCGTGGTGGCTCACGCCTGTAATCCCAGCACTCGGGAGGCTGAGGCAGAAGGATCAGAGCGAGTTCGAGACCAGCCTGGGCTACAAAAGTGAGCTCAAGGCCAGCCTGAACTGTATAGCGAGACCCTGTCTCAAAAAGACAGAAAAAAAAAAAAAAAAGAATTAGGAAGGGGAAGGTGAAGAACAATCAAGATGAGATATGTATATGAGATACCCTCATTCCATAATGTATAAATGCTATGCCTCACAAGACATAGATTGAACAAGGGAGAGGAGAGGGAGAAAGGAAAGAAGGGAAAAGATTTAAAAAAACAGAGAAAAGAAAGAAAACATAGCCCAGGCATGGTGGTGCATGTTTGCAATCCCAGAACTCAGGAGGCTGAGGTAGAAGGATCGTTTGGAGTTTGAGACCAGCCTGGGCTACAAAGTGACCTCAAGCCCAGCCTGAGCTTCACAGAGAGACCCGGGCCTCAAAAATGGCACAGAGAGAGAGAGAGACATGGAAACAAAGCTTTTGTAAATGGAGAGGGGAGGTGGGGTTGAAGGTAGGGTATGGGAGTGGGAAAAAAATGACATCTTACATAGGCACAAATTCTTTGTGATGAACATGATCATTAATGTATGCCTAACGTGTGCTAGTAAAATCTGATTTTAAAAATATTTTAGTAAGACAATATTTCTTATTTCCAAATTTTAAAAAAGGAACTAGAAAATTTCTGCAACTATTCCCAAACACTGTATAAGAAACTTTTTAAAAAATACATCTATTTCCTCATCTAAAAGTTTGAGTTAAATTGTCTCTCAGGCCATTTCCAGATCTCACTGCAAGGACTCTGGGTTTAATTCCTAGTGCTCCCACTAATAATGTGAAGAATGAACAGAACTTCTATACACAGTCTTGCCAAGAACAATCACAAATACTGGAAAACTGAGAGTTGCAGGAGCAAAGTGCAGGTAGGCATGCTGATCTATGCCATAAAGCCTGCTATTCAGGAGGCTGAAGCTAGAGGACTGTGAACTTGGGCTCAAGCAACTTAGTGAGGCTCTCAAATTTTTTAAAAATGCTGGGGATATAGCTCAGGGCAAAAGCCTGGCAATTCAAGGCCCAGCACCACTTACGAGAAAAAAAAAAAAAAAGGAAAGAAAGAAAGAAAGAAAGAAAAAAACCCAAAGAGCAAGGCCAGCTTGAGGCACAAATCTGTAACCCCAGCCTAAGGCTGAGGCCTGCAGATTGCAGGCTTCAGCCCAGCCTGAGCAGCTCTGACGTGACAAGGCTTGCCTCAACATAACAAAACTCTGAGTTGCTAGAGTCAGCCCAGAACTATAGAAGGATCATTTGGAGCTTGGAGTTTTGGAAATTTTCCCCAAAATGAGGGTCTCATTTTTTGTTTGTCTGGGAATTTTTTCTCCCACAGGAAGGTGAGGGAGAATACAGAGTAGGGGCGTGTGCTCTGGGTGCTGAACCCAGGGGTATCCCATCACTGAGCTTTACCCTCAGCCCTTCAATTTCTAATTTTGAGACAGGACTTCGGCACACTGCACAGGCTGGCTTGAACCTTCCTATCCTCCTGCTTCAGCCTCCCAGGAGCCACCTACAGGCCTGCACCAACAAGCCCGGCTAACACAGGGCTTTTGAACCCCTGGATTGACAAAGTCTACTTCCTTTTGCTATAAGAACAATTTTTTATCCTTCTAAAACTGCACCCAAAAATAAAAATAAAATGAAGGCAACACCCAAAACTTCTGAGAACACTTACTGAGATTTGCAAAGGAGAAAAATTATATCGTTACAATCTGCCAACTAAGAAGAGGGGAAGAAAATGTGAAAAATGCAACCCTGCTTACTCACCATTCCTGCAGAGGGGGAGAGAACCCCTGTGCTTCCCATCCCGAGAAGGCTTCTCAGGCTCGTAGGCACCGCGAGTGATGAACATCTTATGCAGTTCTGGGCTGACTCCAGCAGGAACCATGCGGGGGCTTCCTTGGTAAAAATGGAGGACTTGCTTGCTACCTGAAATGGCTTTATAAATAGTTCTTTTGTTGGACTGACTCTGATTATAAGTCTACAAAAACAAATACAAAATTTCTAATTACATTATTTCTATAATTACCATTTAGTCATAAAAAGCAATTATTGTATTAGTTTGTATTCACTATAAACAGAAAATCAGGGGCCCCGCGGGATGGCTCAGTGGTCTAAAGCGCCTGCTTGGGAAAGCTTGGGCCGCTTCAGGGACCACGGCTCGATCCCCGGCACCACATGCTGCGCCAGCCCTGCCATCGGGGCAGGCTGAGCCGGCCATAAAAATGAGTGAATAAACAAATAAAGGTCCTGAAACAAGAAAATAAATAAATAAATAAATAAATAAAAAATAAACAGAAAATCAAAACAATTTGCCTGCACACTTGAAGAATAGAATTCCTATTTTTGAAAAAATTTTTTAAAAAGTGAACTGTTAAAAAAAAGAAAAAAGTGAACTGTTAGATAAACCTTTCTTTACTATCCTTTTTCTTTTCTTTTTTTTTTTT
>PVJA010048293.1:0-14278 GCA_004027025.1 Myocastor coypus | reverse complement strand
TAGATAGATAGATAGATAGATAGATAGATAGATGGATAGATAAGTAGATGGATATCACTTAGCTTGATATTTCCATGCTATGCACACATACTTGGAGCAAAAATGCCCATCTTTGACAAGGTAAGATTTCTGGTTTGGGGTAATAGGTACCATCAGTAAAAAAAAATTACCTTATTCTAGAGCCTTAAAAACAAATCTTCTCACTGTAGTCAATTTTGTTCTGGCATTAGGTTTATTCAGCAGGAGTGGTAGACACGTAGTCAACATCTGTCAGTTGATAGAGGTAACTCAACAACACACAGTCTTAGCTTTCTTAGACTATATTGTTGAAATGTCCTTTAATCTAACTGCAGTTCACCAGGTGATCTAATAAAGAAAATAATGAATATGCAAGAGTTAAAGTAGTGGTGTTGTGAGTCTCTCCTAGGACTTTTGAATATCTCCCACTTTCCCACGACTAGTTTTCTCTTGCTGAGGTAGTTATGGACTTATTGTCGCAAAATCAGTGCATACATGGCATTGGAATACGATGTAAAATGAATCTTCATCCCAGATGTAGCCTTTATCACAAAAGCCTGATGGAGACTGAATTTAGGACAATTTATTCTAGAGATAACATAATCTTAAAAGCCTGACTGTTTGCTAAGAACTGTATAATTGCAAGCTCTGTGGCTCTTCCTGCCAATTAATGATCTCAGGATTATTTACTAGGGAATTTCAAGTTCACAGAAAGTTTTAAAAGTACCAAGTCTGTTTACCACACTGTCATCTCAGAGCAATAGAAATGAAAGCAAAAGGAAATGTTTCAACTCTCTTCATTAAGGGGTTTATTGAGCTGCTCATTTCACCAGCAGGATATAAACAGGCAGAACAGCCCTTAGAAATAAATATATTAAGAGCTCATCTCCATAGACCTATAGGAAAGAACAGAGAACTAACAACCTTTGATATAGCTTGAGAGAATATTCCGCAGCTGGAAACACACCAAAGAAAACCTTTCCAAGAAAGAAATCTTCTTCTGAGAAAGAGAAGGAAATTTTCTCGAAAACCTATTTAAACACCCAGTTGGAAATAATGGAAAAAATTAAAGGATGCATCATAAAATAATACAGCCTAAGAAATCAGCAGGTTATAACAGAAAAGTAAAAATACTACCTCAGTCATGTTAATAAAATAAGTGAAATTAAACACTATAAATAAGATTTCTTACAGTCTTTAAAAAGAAAATGGTTCTAAAACAATAGTTTTTCTGAGGCTTAACTGTTTCAAGTAATTCCATTTTAAACCAAATGACATCTTTCTTAGCTTCAGAGCTGCTGGGGATCTTGGTATCTGATTGCAGAGTTGTATCATGGGTTCAGGGAAAATAATGATGCTTTGCAAGAAAATAAAACTGGCTGCATGTCATTTCCTTGTCCAGGGGGTGACTTCAGACAGTCACAGGACATGGACTCATCCGCTCTTGGGTTGATCTTTGTCCTCAGGGTCGTGGTGGAGCACGTGGGCTTCAGAACAGGGAGACCTGGTTGGGATGCTGCCGGGAGATACTGACAAGGAAGTTCCATCTGCAGATGTAGCTGCATCTGCTCCTGACCTGCAGCCGGGGTCCTAACAGATGCTTCCCCCAAGTTCTGGGATTAAGGAGGCATGTGCACACTTTTGTTTCAGCCTCAGCCACCTGTCAGTGCTCAGTAACTCATGGCCAAACCGGAGCTACAAAAGTGAGTTCCAGGCCAGCCCAAACTGCACAGCAAGACCCTGTTTCAAAAAGACAAAAAATAAAAATAATTTATGGTCAATAGAATTTTAATACTGGCAAGAATGGAAAGTAAACAATCATACCTTTTGTGGAGCACTTGAAATTGGAAAAGTTCTGGGTGAACAGGAATTCTTTCTTTTCATAATGGGAGATACTTTTATTTCTTAGTGACACATAAAATAATGGTGCTGATTCCTAGCATTGGTAACTTAGCTTTGGTGACATGCAGAGGGTGGATTTCAGCTCAACATGTGAAAGGACTTTTAAACCCTTAGTGCTACACGTGTAGTGGAACGCAGTCCTGTCATTGAAGATGTGAAATCATGTTCTGGATAAATACTTATTATAAATGGACTTAAAGATCAGAATAGGGATTCAGCAATCTTATTAAGTTTAGATATGGTTAATGCCCCCTCTCCCCACCTAAGGAAGCAGGAAGCAAGAGTTATACAGGTTGAGTGTTTGGTCCAATGTCACACATGTCATTAGAAGGAGAGGATTGTGCCAGCATCTCTCCCATTTCCCACCCAAAAGTTGTTTTTATTTAATCTATCTATCTATCTATCTATCTATCTATCTATCTATCTATCTCTTCTATCTAGATGTCTAATATAGAAGTAAAACAAAAAGAAAAAAGAAAACCAAATACATTAGAAAGCAGAAACCACTAAACAGATATTTTGAGTCCAATAACACAGAATACAGTCATGTAACATCTAAAATTCCTTTATCTTAAAAACAAGCATGAATTCAGTTGCAGCACTTCCCGCTCAAATGTAACCTCTTCGGTGACAAAGAATCTGCACCTCATCTGGGTCCCTTTACCAGCCCTGAGCTACGATACCTGACACCCACAGCTGAAAAGAGGAGAGGCTTATTTTGGCTCAAGTTTACAGACATCTGGTCAGCTGACTTTAGCCTGAAAACTTATGGTGAAAGGATGCGGCGGGAAAAAGCTGCTCATGTGACCACACCCGGGAAGCAGAAAAGACGAAGTGGGAAGGGGGCTGTGCACTTCTGTGTCACATCAGCCTCCAGCAGCCCCTATGCAGAGCATGTCTTCTCACGGCCAGGCTGCTGCACAGCGAAGCGGCTCCCGTACTTGCTGAGGGCACGGGGGAAAGTCTTGATGTAAAGCACAGCGTCTGCTTTTATGTAGACTGCATGTTCCTACTTAGTTAATGTTCGCTAAATGTCTGGTTGATCAAAAGCTCGCACACAGGCACCATGTTCTACAGTACTAGGGTGCCGCAGAGCATGGAAATCCTACGGGTGGAGTCTCATTTACAACACTTCAGCCACCTTTGAGGCCGATGGCGCCGGCACAAGCAGCCTCCTCCTGCACGAAGAGTTGAGCTTCAGCAAAGCAGGCTGGGTGAGTCACACGGCCGGTCAGTGGCTTCTGTCCTTCTGTCACTTAATTCAGTATCCTCTGTGGCTTCTGTCCTTCTGTCACTTAATTCAGTATCCTCTGTGGCTTCTGTCCTTCTGTCACTTAATTCAGTATCCTCTCTAGAGTTGCAGGCTGCCTTTGATTCATTGCTGAATTCTGTACAGGTTCCTGGATGCACACACCAGGAAGTGGGCTTCTTATTAGGAACATACGAATATTTCCCAGGGGAAGATACTGCAGGAAATAACATAATGCTCACAATTCCATGTTGCTCCTTGGAATTGACCTCAGGAACCCAGTGCTCATGTGACCTCTCAGGATCCCTTCTCTGGTGTCATTCGGCTCGCATCATAAGGATGGAATTTTGTGCAGTAATCAAATCTAGGAGTTCCGCACATCCATCACTTTCACATCTGTGAGGTATCACTCGGCCCCCTATGGATAGGTACAAACATTACACGTTGGCAATAGCAGCATAACACGTCATGATACCGGGGACCTCTGAAACAAACACCAAAGCAAAACACACAATAATTCAGTTGACACAGTTGTTCTTTGAATTCAAATGCAGGATGGAGTTTCACACTTGGTTTCTAAAGTCAGCAAATGTCACGGGCTTGAAAGTGGCTAGCAAAGTGCTGGAGACCAAGCTGGGTATGGTGGCACCCACCTGTAATCACAGGCCTTTGAAGGCTGAGGCAGGAGGATCGTTGTGAGTTCAAGACCAGTCTGGGCTACAATGTGAGCATGAGGCCAGCCTGAACTGCATAGCAAGATCCTGTCTCAAAAAGACAGAAGTGAAATAAAATTTTAAACAATGTGAGAAGAGGATGAGCGGCAGAATGCAGAGGAGAAGTGACAGCCACGGTAGCAGAGGCTGTGGGAAGGATGTGCCCCCTGTTGACACCTGCTTCCTTCTTAGTATCCTGCTTCTTTTCATGGGAAGTTTCTGTGTGAAACTCCTGCTCCCTTCTCTTCCTGTCTTAAGCTCTGTGGATTAATGGAGCAGGCGGTGGGATCTGGGCCACCAGAGATTGCAGGTGGCCCTTGCTTGTAAACAGAAAGCTAAGGTGGTTTCACTGTTTATGTGGCAGTTCCTGAGCAGATGATCTGCTGGATTAAGTAAAACCTCTTCTTCCTGGGGACAGTTGGACAGATCCACAGAGAAAGAGATTCCTCCAGACATGTTCCCCCCCAATGGGTGGAGAAGCCCCTCAGACGCCAGCCCAGCTCCTGTCCCCAGAGGCCCAAGCAGGGTCCACCTGTCATAGTAAAGGTAGTGAGCAGTCGTGTCTTGGTGCCTAACAATCTGATATTTCTCCAATGGTAACACTCAGAAGGGGCATGCGGGGCAGAGACCTTGGGTTGACATGATCATGTGAGAGGAAGCATTACATTCATTTAGAAATAGGCTGTTATTGCTTCTGATAATGGGCAATCAGAAGGCCACTGGCATGTTGCAGCTCCTTCAGAGACCCATTCTTTGGAGAGGTGGTGTGATCAACCTGAAAATTAGTATGATGCGATTTGGATTAAGGAAACAGTAACACTGTACCTGTCTCTCACGGCTCTGTAGGCATTGAGCTGTTTTGGAGTGACTTGTGCTTTTGTGGCTCTGGGCAACTTGTGCTGCCTGCTGCAGATGGCAGCTAGGTTTTTCAGCTTTCTCATCCGCTGGCTTTGCTCATAGGAGTGCTGCATTGTGGAACTTCCTACATAGCCAAGCCCAGGTTTCCTGGGGGACACACCCCATGGATCAGCCTCCTTGCCACTGCAGCATAGGATGTGTCATTCCACCTGATTCTCCTTGCCCCACAGGCGTGGCCCTCAGCAGAAGTAGCAGATGCACTATAACAGTCAGCCAGATGAGCATGGGTCTGGATGCCTCCTTCTCGCCCCTTCACTTTAGGCAGTCGAAGACAACTTAAGAAATGTCATGAATCACTTTGTCTCTGTGCTGTGATCCAATACACTGGCTAGTTGCTTCTTACAAATGTGAGTTGCTGGCTAAACAATGAGAGGACAATTAGACTAATAGAAGCTTGGGTTATTGAGTTAATCATGGCCACATTAGGAATGCAAGAGTAAATAGTCAAACATTCATGAGTCCCAGTAAGAACAATGTGGAAGACAGTGCTAATAGAATAAAGAATATTTTTATGCCCATAGATCACGAGGAAAGGAAGGACTTAGAGGAGAAATAGAGAGAGTGGGTAAAAGTAGGAACTATCGGGGCCCAGCCACGACCTCGGTGGAAGGGGCAGCTCTGCAAAGAGACTGCAAGGGCTCACGCAAGCTTCCTGCCTGAAGATGGCAAGGCACTGGCCACCAAGCTCTAGGAACTAAGGACACAAGTGATCACACGAGAAGCCTTTGGCGACTGGTACCTGGCTTCCTGGGGAGGGAGAATACAAACAAAGATAGTCGTGCTTGCAAAAGCAGCATTCTCCGCCAGACCTTACACCTTAAATGTCCTTTGGCACAGAAACTTCTCCGGGGGATTACATCAAAATGCCGCCCCTGAAGTCCCTCTTCCCCTCTTCTTATGTCACAGCAGACAACTCTCAGAGGTAAGTGATGAATTCTATGGCAGGTATCTCCTGCTGACCACTCATTCTCATCCTCTGGATGCTCAAGTAGCAGAGGAATTCACATAAGTTAACAGGAGAGACTCCAGCACTGTGCTCCAGCCCTCTCTCTAAAAGGCCACGGTGCTTGTCTCTGGGCTTTGATTTCAGGGCAACAATTAATTCATTAACTTAGTCCTGTCTATCTGAAGGAACTTGGCTCAATGCAAGAACATGCATTCAGCAGACACTTCAGATATTGGTGAGGAAGACTGTGTGTTGGCCACAGGAGCAGCAAAGCGAAGCCGCTCCCTAGGGCCAGCTGCAGCCTGTCTCTGGCTTCAAATGGTGAGTTCTTCATGTAGAACATATCTGCTTTTTCAACTGTGTGTCTTCCTCCTGAGACTTCAGCCTCATGCTCTACTCTTGCTGGTGTTTGCTGTCTTCTCTGCAGTTTTGATTCTGGTCATAGCTCAGCACATTGCTGTCTGATGCTCCCGAACAAACACAGATACTTTCCTGTCTGCAATGTAGCAAGATGGAACTAAAAAGGGTAGGCATTTTTATTGTCTTTTCCTTGACTTCAGTCTTTACTAATAGAACAAATAGCATCCTAAAGAATCCACCGAAATATTTAGAAAGGATTCAGGAAGACGAAGCATGTCCAGGGAACACAGAGTCAGGAACACGGGGAAGCAGAGAAGTTGCATGTATCTCAAAGTCGTGGTTGAACACCAACTACCCTAAGTGGATTCTTTCATAAATTCAGAAATAGATCAATGAGCTGGATGTGAGCTTTTCCCTCCTGCAGCCAATTTTAATTGGATTCTTCTAACACACACTTCAAGTTTCCATGGGTCATTACAGAAGAGTGGAGCATTTATCACATTTAGTTGCTTCAGATTCTTCTGTCCTCTGTTTTTCAATAAAGATGCTGTCATGTCCAGCTGGGTGGGACACTTTTCACATCAGACAGTGCACCCTGAGGTCCCTGCTGCCACAGTTGGGGTCTTACATTCCTGCTTTTCATAAGATGAAAGTTACTTCAATAGTAACACTTGCTCCTTTGGTTTATATATTCCAACTCTTGATGACTTGATTGATTTTGAAAATCAATAAATAGTTGTGGATACTAATTACTTGACAAAGGTTAGTGATACTATTTTATTTGATATTTTTCAATAACGTTTTCAGATCTACTGAATGTTCAATTAATCACAGATCGCTCACTCTGTTGATTAACTTAAATTGATGATAATTAAACCAATACGAATTGAAACTACAAAGTGTAGGTGTTGAGACACTGACTTTAGACCTCTTTTTCTCTGCTCAAGTTCATAAAGCCACACTGTGGGCATGTTCCCAGTCTCCATTCACACTCTTTCTATAATCCAAATGAAACTTTCAACTACTCAATATTTTTGTGCAATCACCACTTAATATTCCTATAAAAGTACTCATACAACTCTCATGGGATATGTGATATTCTTTCTAGATGCATTTTCTTTTATAGTCTCCCTAATATAAGAATTCTAAAGAAGAAATAAAAACTTAAGGGCATAACACAGCTGAATGTGTTATGGATTAAACGACGAAGTGACTGGAAGCAGATAAAAGTGGAAACATAGCAGGAGCAAAACCATGCACTTATGTATACAGGATGAATAAGATATTGGTCCTAAGAACCTTCAAAAGGTCTTTCCTTTTTATTGTATTTAGTTCAGGGTCTACAGGGTATTCAGGGTCTACAGGGTGTTCAGGGTCTTACTATGTAGATCAGACTCATAGTGTAACTCCTGTTTACAGCCACCCAAGTGCTGGGATTATAGGCATCAACCACCATGCCCAATCTCAACCACTTTCTCAGCACACCCCGGAGCAGAGCTGGCATGGCAGGCCCAGCAATCAAACCCCTGGCCCCTGGTGTTTTCATTTTGAAGGAGAGGGACCATAGAGATTGAGAATACTTAAGACCAAGGTCTTAAATAAACAATGTGACTGTAGAACTTACAAATAATCGAGGTCCTGAAAATCTTCAAGTTACAACCCAAGGATTATCATGTCACTGTCTTATAGAGCTCCATATAAAACTACAAACATGTGAGCCTCTGCAGTCATAGATTTGCCAATGTCTACATGGAGAGGTTTTTGATTCAAGCATTTTTTTTTTTTTTTTTTTTTTTGTAATCTCACAGGTAATGTTTTAGTTCCTATCTTAAATCCATTGATATCAATGGATTTATTCTTGGCATCAGTGATGCATGGGTTATGTGGTAATGAGTAAGAATTGAAGACATCTGTCTAAATGCATATTTAGCTTGGTATAGTTCCAGATGGCTGCATTTGGAAATATCTAGAATGTGTGTGTGCACTCAAGTTAGTAGGCACACATACACTCTTTATTCTGTCAACTGAGAGAAACTAGAAGGAATAACATTACAAGAGCATAACGCCTGATTCCTTGTGCCTACCTGAGGCATTTGAAAGTTTAAGTGACTCAGCAAGGGGCAGTGTCCTCACTTCATGAACATCCTCAGCCTGTGCAGGCGAGGCACAGAAGTGGAAGAACGCTCTTCCTTTTGCTCCTGTAGCTTCTGCCAATGTGCACAGTTAGCCCTGTGTCATGCCACTCTGCCTGGGAGCCAAATGATTGTGGAGCGAAACCTCTACAAACTATGAGCTAAGTGAACTCCCTTCTTTAATTTCAGGTGTCTGGTGTTTTGTCTCTGTAATGAGAAACAAGTATAAACAGAGCTCGTGTTCAGAGACAGCTTCCATTTCGTTCTGCAGCAGGTGGAACCCAGGCCAAGCGATAAAACGGGAACAAGTAGTGTATGTTAATACACTGATTAACAGTGTATCAGTGATTACTGCAAGAGCACCAATTTGCAACCCAAAGTACAAAAATGATTGAATAAATGGAGAAGAATATTCCAGTGTCTCCGACAACGTTTCACGTGCTGTGTGTAGACTCTCCAACTCAAGGAAATAGAGCAACCCCTACTTTTCTTTAGCACTGATCACCCATGGTAATTTCTCTATGCAGAAAGGTTGGAAAAAGAGCAACTTTGGCCAAGCCACCTGACAGACTGTCTCAGCAAAGTGATAAATGATAGTATGAAGAGTTTTAAATCCAACTAATATTATTCATCCTTCACACAATGTGCTGGTCCAGCATAATTATGGAATCAAAAACCAGACATATTTTTGCTAAGGACATTCTATGAAATATCTCAGCAGTGCTAAGATAAAGTACTACAAGCAAGAGGAGACTAAGGAGGTACAACTGGTATGTGTAATATGGTGTCATGGTGGGGTTGCAGATTGAATAAAGGGCACTTAGGGTTATGTTGTAGATCTAGCGTGTCCCCCAGACTCTCATGCATTCAAATATGGGGTATTGGAAGGTGACTGGATGACAGGGAGCTGTCCATGCCTATGGGTCTACCTGTCTGGGACTACGTAGTGCATTGAGCTGCTGCCAGGGGGTGGGGCTTGATGGAGGCAGCGTCGTGGAAGTGTGCCTTGGCAGTGCGCATCTCCTTTACTATCCTTCCTGGGCACACGAGGTGGGCAGCCTTCCTCCTACACACCCGCATACCACACCACTTCTGCCTTGGAGCCAGGCCATAAGGACTGCATCCTCTGAACTGTAGGCCAAGCTAAATCTCTCCTCCTTGAAGTAGTGCTAGTTACTATGTCCCAACAGCAGGAGATTTGACCAATACATTGGTTGACTAAGGAAATTGGCACAATACATGGCTTTGGCTCAATGCTTTGCAACAAGTAAACATGCGTAACACATTAATGAGAAGTTAGGTACAGAGTGACACTTGTGTGTGTTATCTCTTCAGTTTCTCTGTAAACCTACAATTGTTGTGACAATGATATTAAAATATGGAAAATAATATGTAAATTTTTTGCAATGAAAAGTAGCCTTTTAATTTAAACTACTAATATAAATTGATATCATCTCATATATTGAGTTTTTAAGTTTATTATTATTGTTCCCTCTTAATTGTAGTGCCAGCAGCCAGCAGCCACATAGAGAAGTAGACTACCTTATGTAACTTATTTCCATGTGTTATTTCTTCGAAATATACACCTTGAATTGTTTTTTCTATTTGACACTTCTCTTTATTTTTTGTCCCTTAACTCTTTTGTTACAAATTTTAAAGATAAAATTTGAAACTCTCAATAGTCTATGCGATAATTTACATTTTGCCAATTAAATACAGATTAAAATTTCATGTCCTAGTTACACGAAGATAATTTAAGCGACACAAATTACGTTGGCTTGCTTAGCAGGCAGAGCGGGATCATCTCCATGAGGCAGAAGGTTGGCCATATATTAGAACTATGTACAAGTTCAATCTGGCTATTTATGTGTGTTTTCTAAAACTAACAGTGCAGAGACAGTGGAGATGCTGTTCTAAGAGAGCCAAATAAAAATGTTTTTAATAAACTAAACTTATTATACATAGATTTAATGATTGTACTCTCCAGGGTATATTTTATATTGTAAATGTTTTTCTATTAAAAATATGAAACATAATTAAATTGGCTTTTTTGTAGAATCAAGGAGACTTGTAAGAAATCTATTTTTACAAAGAATCTTACTTTGCTAGGAGTTTTATTGTGCATTCATGTTATACAAACAGATTTAAATCACTTCTTCCTTTTAATGCGTGAAGTTAGAGTTGTGGAGAATGTGATGGCTTCTTGTTGCTTCCCCTCCACATCTCGTGTCAGGCTCTCGTCCCTTGGGCCAGAACTTCCTCTACCTAGAGATCTCAATCGTCACCTCTACTGTGATGCTGTGATGAGACTGCACCCAATCCTATCCGGGAATTAGAAGCTGTGACCCAGGAAAGGAGTCCAATCACATCACTTCTGGAACACAGCAAAAAGTAAATGTTTATGTGAAAGTTGGTGACACAATGAAATGAGTAAATGAAGTGTCAATAAAGGATGACAAGAATGTGAAGATAGACATTGGTGCTTATGCTCCTGGCTGACACACGTAGGTCAGCTGTGAGCTCTGCATAATGCTCTGGCACTTGGAAATCCATGGCCGGATGTCCAGCAAGGCAACAAAAGCCAAGGAGAGAAATACCTGTGTCTGGATAAGCATAAGAAGAGTATAAGAAAAATAAACAATGTCCTTACTTCACCTCAGCAGAGGCTACTGCGGGGATGACCTAGTGATTAAATAGAGAAAGGGGGGAGGAACAGGGGAAGGACAAGGACAAGGAATGGAAGGCATCTCAATTATAGGCAACACACAGCTTAACAAGTCACTGTCAGTGAGGAAACATGGAACGGATTTAATTATTGCCATTTCTCAACCTAAGGAGTCTTACACTGTGGCAGGGCTCTGCTCCACGCAGGCCTCTGAGGGCCACGGTGGGTGGGAGATCTTCCATCTGTACATGCTAAGTTGCCAGAGCTGAGTCTGTGTGAACAGCTAGAAAAGCAAGCATGCGGAAGGCGACAACAAGAAGACCCTCAAGGTTAAGGGAATCGTGTGGAAGGGTCGTGCGTCACTTCCCTTTCTGTGCATACAGCTCATTGCTCTGGTTGCTGCTCACCAAGGGCCCACAGGGAGAGGACCTGGTGCCAGAGCCACAAGACAAGCTGCACTGGATACGCAGGCGGCGTCCTCGAATAGCTACTGCATACTTCCACTCCAGATTACACCGAATTAAGAAGTTTGGTTAACATGGGGTATTTTTACGCCTTAGAATACCCAGATGGCTAATGGCTCCTATTGAAAGTGTACTTGTTTTGCTAACATCATGGTGCTGTGGAGATGTGTTCTGAATTCACATGTCTCTGATATTTTCTCCAACTGGAAACTTGATTTTCAACTCCATCTGACTAAAATAACCTCCTATAAAAAGAAGGGATTCCCACAAGCACAGCACAGTCAGAACCTTTTTTTAGCCTCTTTAAAGTGGGAAGCCATTTGGAAAATAAAAATCTGAGGCTTTCACACTAAGGATAGAAATTGTAATTAAAACAAACAAGTGCAAAATAAAACAAGGAGTTCATGGAAAATTCATGGAAGAGCTTGAGCCCACTCCATTGCATGACACTGTCGTAGTTGATGAGTAATTGCTATTAAGGCCCCAGCATGCTCCAGAACAAATTCACCAAAGTGTATGCCCCAAGCTGCAGCTAGTCACACCAACTACTGTCACCTCTCAGGAAATGGAAAAGGGTTTTCCTTGGTCCCTAACATAAGAAAGAGTGGATCCTTTTGCACCCAAGGTGTCCTTCTTTCTTCATATTTTTCTTCTATAGTTTTTATTCCTGTGTTCCCAGATTCATGATCTCACTGCCTTCCTTTTCTTCTACAGCTCCCTCTATGAAATACATTTCATATTGTCCTAGTATTATCTGAGGTGTCCTGCCATCACCTAAATGGAATAGTGTCCAATGTCATCATGACCTTCAGTTGACACTGCCTCCCTTCCTAGGATGTTCAAGGGGAATGTGCACTCCTGGCCTTTCAACTCTGAGTTGTTGGCCCCAACTTTCTTCTCTCATAGTTGGTCACAAGTCCAGACCAGATGTTCCTTCATTCCTGTGATATTTCTCATTTACCTTGACACTCTAACTTTCTACCACATTACTCCCTGCCTGAGTAAGCAATGACCAATGATCCCTTAGCTGAAAGGCTTAATTCTGAGTTTCCCTCATGTGCATAGTTCATGTGTTTTGCAAAATGAACCTGAACCGTGTACATGATAAACTCACCTTCCACTCAGAAACCTGAGGCAGCTTCTCATTAATCTAATGATCTGAAGATCTAAGCACTTTCTCATAGCATGAAAATCCATTCCAATTTTGTCTCAGTGTTTGCTTTAGAGAACATCATTCCCATTTTTACCTCATTCTTTCTCTTATGATTTCTTTACAAGCTTCCATAGAACCTTGGCATCCATCCTTAAAACACACAGTTATGCCTACATACCTGCTACAGTGTCCTGCACGTACACCTAGGACAAGTATAATATTTCTGGTGCAAAATGCAGGTATACAACTCTTCTTAGCCTCAAACATACAGTTATTTTGAGTTTCACACTTAACTAAATGGCATGAATTTCAAGTAGTCAAGATTAGTCACCATATTTCCTCTCTTACCCCAGGACTGAGCCGCAATCTGGACATATTTTCAGAGCTACTACACAGAGTTGCAATGACATGGTCTTGGTTATTGGGTCTTTGGGTGCATTCATGGAGCAGGTGCTGCCCTTTCTGGCCTTGCACACACCCACTGAGTTCTCACATAAAATACACGGGTGGCATTGGTGGGTCTCATCCACTGTCATGCGCAAACACATGCGTCCGTCTGAGGCCCGTGGCCTCTCCCTGTAGCCTGCCCCTGTAATGGTACAAACTTCCTGAGGCCACAGGGAATGGCAGCTGCTATTGGGTGCTCTCTGGGACACCAAGGAGACTCTTGGGCCTACCTCAAGTCACTGCTGTGCTGGTACCGCGCATACCCACACTGTCTTCGTGTTCTGCCAGTTGCTGTGTTGTTCTGCAGGCTCTTTTTCTTCTTCCTTTTTGAGGTGGGAATAGGGACACAGATATTTTCTGCTTTTACACTCATACAATTATTTGGATTGTGACATTACTTCCTTTAATAGAGTCGGTGATTTTAACAAAGGATGTGAGGAACGGTGGAGAGAACTAAAGCCAAAGACTCAGAGACCTCATCTCATCTCAACTTCTTCTCTCTGTCTCTCTCTCACTCACTCACTCTCTCACTTGCTCTCGCTGTCTTGCTCTCTCTCAATCTCTGTCTCTGTCTCTCGTTCACTCCCTCTTTTCCTCTCTCCCTTTCCCTTCCTTGCTCCCTCTCCCATTATCTCTCTGTCTCTTTCCCCCAGCCCCCAATCATTTCAGTCACCTTGGGCTACCATAACAAGATAACCATTAGTCAGTCAGTGGAAAAAAACAAAAAAACAAAAAACAAAAAAACAAAAAAACTGAAATTCATTGTTAAAACTTGAGAGGCTCAGAAGACCGAGATGACTGTATGGTTAGGTGCTGGGGTCATGGTCCTGGCTTGCTGGTAGACCACCTTCTGGTTCTGCCCACAAGAAAAAGGAGAGAGGCAGACTTCCAATGCCTGTTCCTCTTATAAGGGCACTAATCTCAGCGTGGAGCCCCACCCAAGGCCTCACATAAACTTCCTTGCCACTTCCACTTGGAAACGTCCACCTAGGAGTTTAGGAGGACATTGACCGCGACCCCACTGCAGGCACTGCTCTCATGGAACCCCTTTTTAAGTACCAACAGGCCAGGTCTTTGAAATTGCTGTTTCAAACGGTACTTGAAATGAACTGTTTTACTGGCTGTATCATTCCTTTCCTGAGTCTGTAGCTTTGTAAAACTTAAATTGTATGGTGACATGAGGTGAAGGCTCAAAATGGAAAGGCAAAAAGTACTGGAAATCAAAAGCACCTGCTCCACATCTTCTCTTCTCTTCTCTTCTCTTCTCTTCTCTTCTCTTCTCTTCTCTTCTCTTCTCTTCTCTTCTCTTCT
>PVJA010048292.1:0-14248 GCA_004027025.1 Myocastor coypus | reverse complement strand
CAATTGCAAAACCTTTGATTGTATATGTATCTGCTTCCTCTTAGTCCAAAGAGAAGTATATTCTTTCCTGTTTTTTTTTCTTTCTTTCTTTCTTTTTTCTATGCAACATTAATAGGGAGGTGGGTCATGCCCACACACTGCACTCTATAGAATGATTGTGAGGACAATATGCAATATGTCAACTTTCAAAGAAAAAAAGAGGGAAAAGAAAAAAAAAGTGATGTGTATTTAGAAAGGTTAATGTTTAGTTGTTTGATCAATCTTATATACCTATATGTATTAATCTAAACTGATCCGATGATGAAAATATGTAATATAACCATTGTTAAATTTAAACAATAAAAGAATTGAAAAAAAAAAGTCTTCTAATTCTGCAGTGTAGTATTATTTCATCTTTGTGGACTATAAATATAACAATTGGGAGTGGCGGTGCACATCTATAATTCCAGCACTTGGGAGGCTGAGGCAGAAGTATTAGTGCAAGTTTGAGACCAGCCTGGGCTACAAAAGTGAACTGAAGGCCAGCCTGAACTGCATAGCGAGACCCTGTCTCAAAAAGAAAAAAAATTTAAAATAGAATATAAACATACATTTGTATACATGTATATGTTTTATATGAATTAGGTAAAAGTTTGGAAAACATTCACTATGACCATTTCTACATATGATGATTATCTTTTTATTTCAAAGTTCTATAATTAAAATGTATTATTTTACTTATTTAGAAAAGACCTACAATTAATTCTGTTTTTAAAGTGTCCTGGTAGAAATGTTTAGAAGTTAATGGAGACTCATCAAAAAACTAGGACTGGAAATACCATTTAATCCAATTATTCCCCCTCTGGGAATTTTCTTAATAGAATTGAAAACATCATACCATAGTGATATATGTGCACCTATGTTTATAGCAGCACAATTTGTTATAGCCAAATCCTGCAATCAATCAAAATGTCCATCACCTTGAGGAAAGGTTGAGAATGATGTGATATTTTTATAAAGTGGAGTATTAGTTGACTATAAAGAAAGACAAACTTGAAGCCTTCATAGGTAAGTGGGTACAACTTGAGGCTATACTCAAAGGTGAAATAAACCAGACCCACATGTGTAAATATCATACTGTCTTCCTAGTGTAAGGACCCAAAAGAAGATATAAAGCTGTAAGGTATGACAGGTGTAGTTAAACAGAAAGAAATGGAACTTAAGGATTAAACAGTGAAGAGTGGAGAAAGGAGAAAAGATAGGATAAAAAGGCAAGAGAAAAAACATGCAAGTATATATACAGGATGACTGAGGTGATTTTACCAAGAGTT
Organism: Myocastor coypus; assembly: GCA_004027025.1. Taxonomy (NCBI): domain Eukaryota; kingdom Metazoa; phylum Chordata; class Mammalia; order Rodentia; family Myocastoridae; genus Myocastor; species Myocastor coypus. The sequence goes on along the minus strand of PVJA010048292.1, from coordinate 12,938 downwards.
TGCCTCAGTTTTTTGAAAATAGCAGTTCATGTGTACAGTTCCCGCCCTGAGTAACTCAGCGTGCTGCTACCTGTGAAGGCAGCGGCTACCCTGAGGACAGCAGGGTGCAATGCAAAGAGCGTACTTGAGATGCCTGTCAGCTTGATCTTCTCAATGTGTACAGTTTCTAATGTCATGTCAACTATTACTATACTCTCTTTAAAATATTTTTTTAGAAAAAGGTAATAAAAGAAAATGAGAGACAAGACTAAAAATGTAAGATTTCTTAAAAGCATGTGGTAATATTTAATCATATATATCATTTTTTTTGGTTTGTTTGTTTTTATGGCTGACTCAGCCTGCCCCGGGGTGAGGCTGGTGCAGCCTGTGGTGCCAGGGGTTGAACTACAGTCCCTGAGGTTCCTAAGCTTGCCTAAGCAGGCACTTTAGACTGCTAAATCATCTTCCCAGCCCCTACAGGTCCAGTCTTGCTTAACTGTATCTGTTAATCTCAGCAACAGATTTGAAGATAAAAATAGATAATATATCAACTATTATTGATCAGCTAGTGTTGTTTTGAAAACTTGTAACATGTGTTGTTGTATGTTACCCCGTTTCTCTCTTTTTTTCTTTCGTATTTGCTCTTAAAAAATAAAATAAAATTACAATAATTCTTTAAAAAGATAAAAAAATCAAGATGATTCTGTCATAGGTATACAAATCCTTTGCCAAAATATGAATATGCGGTCATCCAAAGTACTGAAAATTGCTGAACTGAAAGGAGAAATTTGTGCAGAAACTGGAGTCGACAAGGGTCACAGAACATAACCAACAAGGCCTTCATTGCACCTCCAGAAAGGCTGGAGTTTGCTTGCTCGCCTGCATGTGGGGGCCAGAGGTAGAGTGGAGAGTGCCTTTCTCTGGCACTGCCTGGTGTCCCTCCCTCAGGGACCGATGGCTTTCAGTGTTAACCGGCCATGGAAGCCTCCTCAGGCACAGGGAAGAGCTCCGAGTCTTCTGGCTTAATTGGATGCAACCCTTGCTTCCAAAGCCACTGCTGCTGCTACTAATTGATCTGTGACTTCACAGCCCTCGAAGTATCCCCGGCTCACCGATGAGCAAAAGGAACATGGACTTCACTCATTTTAAGCCAGGTAGTATAATAAAATATTGTTTGGGAAGGATTCCAGAAATATATATATATATATATATATATATAACTTGTATATAAATATATTCAATTATATAGGAAGCTTTGAGGATATATATGTACACTTTATAAACACACAAATGAATATACATGTGTATAGTAAATATGAATATTTCTACTTATTATACACATATAGGTCCATATATGAAGGTATATATATGTATATTTATATACACATGTATAATATTTATATATATATATATATATATATATATATATATATATATATATATATAATATTCTCAAACTTTGGGCTTTTCCATAGTGAAATATTTGGAATTTAAACTTCAAAAGCCAATAAAGTACATTTGCATTTTACGGAACATAACTATTCCTTTTGTTATGGGTCTTCAAACAGAAGCCAGACCAGAGCCCAAATTGGAATTTAAATTGAGCCTTTAATACCAAGCTCCAGACCTTCTTGAATTCAACTCACCCAGGAGAGAAGGCAGAGAAGCACCCTGAGTGACAGAACAGGGTTTTTTTTTTGGTTTTTTTTTTGTCTTTTTGAGACAGGGTCTCACTGTGCAGCTCAGGCTGGCTTTGAGCTCACTTTTGTAGCCCAGGCTGGTCTCGAACTCACAACAATCCTCCTGCCTCAGCCTCCCAAGTGCTGGGATTACAGGCGTGAGCCAGGGTTTTTAAACAGAAACTACTTTCCACTTAGCACGTACTGATTTCTAAAATTAATCATTTCTAAGCTACCAACTGATACAGGCACAATTTACAAATTAACTAGACAATAGATTGAGTACAAAGTCTAAATGAACTTCCTCTGATCTTTAGCAGAATGAAATCAACATTCCTATGTGGCTCAACAGGTAGTCAGGCCTAAATTAAATTATCACTTACTACATAGGGGCTGATTGTTTTAGGCACATATACAGCAACGTGAATCACTTTGACTTAGGTTAGTACAATTTAACACATTCTGAGGTTATCAGCCTTTGATCCATACAAATACTACGTCCTGTTGGCTATGGGTGGTTATACAAAGAACTCATCAATCTCCAGGCAAATTTCCCTGCCATGAGGACTTAAGGTTGTAATTTTAAACTACGGAGTAGTCTTGAATGCCCTGTTACTAATTTGCAAAGAAATTACCTCAGGGAGTCTGAAATCTAAGTAACTCATTACACTTTCAAAGTGATATATTATTGTTGATGTATTAGAACTTACTAATTAATATGTTAGGTTTATTTCTTATGTTTTGGACAAATTCTTTTTAAAGAAAAGTTTAATAATAATCTCTACCCATTATTTCCAAATGGGAACAAAACTGAAAAATGGAATATAATTTTAAAATTGAAATTTTAAATGCATTAGCTTGATGGCCCATAAACTGGCGGCAATGTACTCTGCCTGCTTGCTTTCTCTCTGTCTTTCTCTCTCACCCTCTCTCTCTGTCTCTCTGTCTCTCTTTCTCGGTCTCTCTCTGTCTCTCTGTCTCTCTCTGCCTCTCTGTCTCTCTGTCTGTCTCTCTGTCTCTGTCTCTCTCTGTCTCTGTCTCTCTGTCTCTCTCTCTCTGTCTCTGTCTCTCCTCACTCTCTTTCTCTCTCTCTCTGTATTTTAGGAAAGGGTCTACAGGTGTTCAGAGTCTCACTACTAGATCCGACTCGTAGTGATCCCCCTGTTTACAGCCTTCCAAGAGCTGGGATTACATGTGTGTTCCACCATGGCATGCCACCACGCGCAGTCTCAATTGTCCTGTCTGCACACCCCAGGGGTCGAGGCCAGCACAGTAGGCCCAGGGATCCAATGACCAGTGCTCCTGCTTGCAGTTGCTTTAATCCACTGAGCTATTTGGCTGACCCATCTTCTTTTCCTGAAAGGCATTCAAGTCCTTCTGCTACAGAGGCATCCCCATGGGACGTGCGCTATTGCTCACACAGCAGGGATGTATGATCTCAGATAACAAAAGAGTTGCCTGCGTGTTCAGGAAAATTCCATGGCGGGTGATGGTCAAGAATTAAGGAAATCAAAGCCCCAAAGAGCAGGCAGGAAGTGAGTGCTAAATCCACAACTGAACTGTCCCCTTTACAAAACTAACAGGGATTAGCGACTGGAGTAAAAAGGAAAGTTAAGGAAACCAGAAGGAACCCAAAATAGAGAAAGCAAGCAGCGAGCAGCACGCTGAGAATGCGCTCCTGACAGCAATGCCTGGAGAGAGAGCCCCTCCCCCCTGGGATTAGGTGCCCAAAAGGAGTGTTAGGAGCAGGACTTTTTCTGAGCCTTTAAAAGGCACTTGTTTGCTTTAATATAAAACCTCCCTTTGGTTCTAACCTGCCTGTCATAGTCTGCTCTGTAGCATGGCCAGTGTTATTAGTTTGGCCAATAAAGGAGTCAGGATGCTGTTTACCTTGGAACTGAAGTGCAAAAATAAGATAGTCAGATTACCTAAGAGAAACTGTCTCTGTAAATCTGAATTTTCTCCTCCCCTCCAAATATATGCTTTAAGGACTCTCAGAGAGTCTCAGGAGGCCAGCTCTCCTTTGTCAACTGAAGCTTGAGCTACTTGCTCTAGATTCACCAGGGCCCAGATGACCTGTGTCAACATGTGGCTTGCATGTGGTTTTATAGGGGCTTTGAGTTCCCTGATACATTTCTGCATATATCATGTAGACTTGAAGATGTCTTCAATCTCCCAAGCAAGAAGCACTTATTATGTTTCTCCTGTATACCTCGATTAAGCCAGGTATGCATGACGTCACCAGCAAATCGCAGCACATCATGCATGTGTAAATGCATACATCAGAATTCTGAACTAATATGGTAAAGCCAAATATTGGGCTGCATGATTCAAATGGGCACAAAATAAGTCAATAATTCATATACTACAGTAAACTCCTTTCCTGTTACCACTGCTCATTATCTCTCATTACACGATGGTAAAAGCCTCTTGGCTCCCTGCCTTCATGGCTGCCATCACTAAAATCTATTCTTTACTTCACTACTAAATTAATCATAATGAGGTAGGGTTCGGTCTGGCACAATGCCTGGCACAGAAGAGGGCCTCAAGAAACACTTGTTAAATGAACAAATCAGTCAATGATTCTCATCTATCTAACACAAATATTTCAGTGTCTCATTACTTCCTATTTATCGCTGCCTCATTATTTCTCATTATGGCTTGTTACGCTTGTAGGCTCCAGTCCTATTCCTACGCCTGTCTCTTATTCTATATTCTTCATGCTTTGCCTGTGTGTCCTTTCCCCATTCCCAAACTTGGATTCATCCGGTTTTAAGACAATTCTCAAGTGTTAACATCTCTTCCTCTCTGAACACCCAAGAAAGAAACAATAACTCTTCGTGCTGTGTTTCATACAAGTTTATCCTTACCTTCCTATATCACAAGTTAATTTGCTTGATATTTAATTAATTTGTTTCTACAGTATACATCGATGGTGGAGGGTAAAGCTCGGGGTTCTTTGATGTAGAAAACAAAATCTGTGGCAGCTAGTTTAAGCAGAATAGGATTAAGGTTAGGTCATTGCGTAGTTTGTAGGATTTCTGGGAAAGCCAGAGAGCAAGTTTAGACTGTCCACATCCAGGAATAGTGCAGTCCAAAGAATTATATGGCTCCACCAAAGCCATTCTTTGCATTGAAATTCTAAAGCTATTATTTCCTTTCAATCCATGCTACTAATAATAGCAGAGAACAAAAACACAATATAACATTTCAGATACCTTGGGAAAATCAAATGCTTCCAGAACATTCCCTCTCCCACACATGACCCTGAGCTCATGTTGCTTGCTTTCATCTGCAAAGCTTTATGTGGGGACCTTTATGTGGTGAAGCCTAGTGCCCATGTGGACTCCTAGCTACAAAGGACTTTGAGGAATGTCATTTTTAAATGTTCATCCAATGTAACACTGAAAAGCACTGCAGAAGTAGGTCAGTCAAAAAGGATATGAATTAAGCCAGTGTGTAATCCTCACCATATTTAGTAAAGAGCATAGGTCGCGTCTCTTCATCTTTGTATTTCCCATTTTCCTCATGAGAGCTATCCAATAAATAAGTACAACAGGTAGTGTAGATCTGTGTACCAGACAAAGGCAAAGGAAAGCTAAGACATGAGCAATGAAGTCTTTGAAAAACTTGGCATTGCTTTTAAGGACTTTTTAACTCAAATCTCCTAATTATGATTCTTCAAAATAAGTTATTTGATTTACCAGAAACTATAAATAAGCACGGAGCAGAGAAATAAGGCCCTCACCTGCTACATCATTTTTCTTTCAATATCAATGAAAATTATTTGAATGTCTTGACCTGCAAGAGAAATAGTAATTTGTTCAACTGTCTCACTTCCCCTGAAGATATATGTATATATTTGTTTAGAAAGCTTATAGGACATGAATCTAGCCATAAACATCTGATGATATTTATTACTTCATAGATTAATAAATAACTAAAATAACCTTTCTTTTAGGTTTTCTATTGAAAACCTACCTAAGAGAACTTTATCAAGTTGAATCAGCCAACTGAATCTCACTCACTGATTAGGAGTACAGATTTTGATAACATTCTTGCCAGATTATGTTCTAAGAAGAATCTAGGAAAGCAAAACAATGAGCCTTTTGTATTAATTACTATTTATAAATAAGCTACTTACAATTGAAAAGTCAATTTAAAATTAACAGCGCTAATGAACATTTAGATCATTCATTTCACTGAAAAACTATGCAGACCAATGCTGAACAAGACCAAATGTCACTCATACTCATAATACTGGTCACGGGATATTGTTCTTCCCAATTTCCCAGTTCCCCAACAAGTAAAATCTATTTTGTCTTAGTCCGTCCTACCTTTCTTTCAAGTTAGTAACAGACTCTCACTTCAAGTCCAGAATTATTCAATAATTTAAAAGTCACTTTTGGGACCAAAGCTTAAAAAAAAATAATTCTGGATTTAAAGTTTCCATTGTAATGAACATGTTACAGTTTAGATCTAACATGGCCCTCAAAGTCTCCTATAATTGGAAGGTAATTGAATTATAGCAGCTTTGCTGTTAGGGGGTGTGGTCTGGTCAGAAAAGCTGGGCCACCCTGGGCCAGATTTGAGGATGATTAATCTCCATCCCAGTGCCCACTTTCACTGTCTGCTTCCTGGCCAGGAAGTGAGCAGTTCTCTTCTGAGAGACCCTTCCATATGCTCCCACTAGAGCAGCCGACCATGCCAGGACTCACACTTCTAAACCGTGAGCCAAGGTGAACCTCTCTTCCTTCAAGGTGTGACTACTGGGTATTTTTTCCCAATGATAGGCACAATCACTCCAAAAACAAAATATTCCAGGGATTCATATAAATATATTTTTGCTTGGTGAAATATGACCTTATTTTAAAAAGTAGAGATAAGACAGTGTTTTTTTGAAAGCCCCCTGATAATTCACACCAGCAAAAATCGAACAAAAAATACTTACTGATATAAAATAAGTTATCTGAGCTCAGCAGAGTAAGAGCCTGCTTAGGCAAGCACAGGGACCAGAGTTAAATCCCCAGCACCACATGCCATGCTGGCCTTGCCCCCAGGTGCCCTGAGCCAGCCATGTGGACCAGGCATGGCAGTGCATGCCTGCAATCCCAGCACTCGGGAGGCTGAAAACAGGAGGATCACTATGAGTCCGAGCTGCCTAGTGAGACCCTGTAGCAAATAAATGAACAATAACAGCAAGAAGCTATCTGATGATACAAATACAGTGCTTTCTAAGTAAATTAACTTCATAATTTTCCTCTTGTAATTCCCACAAATCTGACTGAACAGACTGTCCCTGATCAAGGAGCAGTGATTCTCTGGAAAATAGCAATCATCTCAATTAAAGCTCGCAGCCTTGCAGTGGAGAATGTAATCCTCCACTCAGTGTAATGGTCCAGGACTTCACACTGCCCCTTTGAGGGCATCATTTCTGGTGATGGTTGCCTACAGTTAAGGAAAAAGAATCCAATAACACAAAGCTATTTTAATAATTTTTAGAGAAAGTTTAAATGGTGCACACTCCATCAGGATTGATGAAAATGGCACTAGTGTCTAAGGACAGATAACCATTACAAAGGACACTGCATTTGTAGGAACCCAGTGTCATTAGAAATTAAAGAAATGTTCCCATTCCAAAAGGAGTTTCCTCAGGATAAGTGGGTACTTTCGCAGTGTGTTTCTCTTGCTTTGGCTAGATTGGAATTTGTGAAAAGGTTGTCATGTAGGGTATGGTCCACAGATATACACATGTGATAAATCCTTAAAGAGTTTTTAAGGTTCATTTGGAATTGTAGGGCTGGACAAATATCAGCTTTGGCTAATTGTCAAAAGTCCAAGGTCACTCAAATAAATTGTTCTTGAACTTATAACGTATGTAAAATAGCTAACAGGGGAGGGTGGTTTAGGGGAAGGAGAAACTACAAGCAGGAGATGAAGATTTCCCTGGAGCCCTCCTAGTCAGACAAAGGAAGTCAGGCTTTACCTGAGGCCTTTGTATCTTTTTCAGTGGAAAAGCCTCCCCAATCTCACTAAACATCTCAATTAAAGCTCGAAGCCTTGCAATGGAGAATGTAATCCTCCACTCAGTGTAATGGTCCAGCACTTCACGCTTCCCCTTCAAGGGCGTCATTTCTGGTGATGGTTGCCTACAGTTAAGGAAAAAGAATCCAATAACACGAAGCTATTTTAATAATTTTTAGAGGAAGTTTAAATGGTGCCCACTCCATCAGGGTCGATGAAAATGGCACTAGTGTCGAAGGGCAACAGGTTGCTAATAAATACAATAGTTTAGGAAAGTGCTGTTTCTGTCATGGAAAAACTATATGCTGGGGAAAATAATGCTACTGTAATTCATTTTTGAAAGCTATTGAGACTTCTTGGATGAAGAATGTAGTTATTAAAGGCAAAAGTACACAATATGTTGTAATGAAATGTTTGTGCTTCACACTTCATTAAATGTTTTGTGGGACCCTGGGGAAATTCTATCTCTCACACGTGGAAGCAGGGTTTATATGTGATGGTATCAGTAGTGGAGCGCAGAGAACAATGTTCAGAGGAAGAACTTGCTACGACTGGAGTGCATTCCATTTAAAACACCACAACAAGACTTGGGGAGCAACGTGTTCAATACTAACCAAAGTACATGCAAAATCTTTGTTGGGACTGCCATTAATCTTTAATGTCATAACTGTTCTCTTCATTCTACAGTAAAGACTTGTGGGTTTTGCTTGCAGTACAGATTGTTGGAGGAGAGTGGTTAAATTAGTAGGAATGACTGAAAAAAGCATCTGTTTCCAAATTCTGTAAAATGTAGCCAACATGTTTAGAACTCTGAGAATCCTACAGGCTAGCAATTTGGAGTTAGTCCACTGTGTCACTCTCAGTATTTAAAAACTGAAAAGTGTAAAATAGTAATAAAGTGGTGAGAATTTTACAGACATAAAAATCCTCATGGCATAGAAAAATCTACTCTTTAAAAGTTCCAAAAAATAAGTAACGGGAACTTTCATGAGGCTTCCCTAGCAAAAGACCTTTAAAGAAGAAACAAAAAATAAATTCATATTTACTTCTTTTTTTTTTTTTTTGAAAGAAAAAGGAACATTCTTCCTTGGGGCATCGCTTTCATGAAATCCCCTTGCCCATTTGTCTGATTAAAATGTGGAGACCAATGTTGCATTTTGAAGGAAAACAGAAGAAAGAAATGTAAAAGGGAATCATAGTCAAAAACAAATCAAGAGAAGTATGTTAAAGCCAATGGGCTTATGTTTTTTAGACCCCGAGGTAAAAAATATTACTATGAGGATCCTTTCAAAGACACTATATGAGGTTTCCAGGGTAGCATTCCTTTGACTTGAGAAGATTTTGCACCCTCAAGACGTGTGTTAACCTTAATGGTTTTCCCTAGAGCTAGAATTTCAATTAACTGCTTTACTACTGACATGAGTGTCCCCTAAGAAACTAGGGACTTCAAGCTTCTCATTCTAAGCCTTGTTCATCCTGGGCACATCATATATTTATAATTTACCTTAATATATAACATAAATAGAAAAATTAATATATTTATATATCACTCAATTTCCACACTCTTGTATTTAGTAAGATAGTACAAAGGTACAACTTGAACTTGGAAGAACATATAACTGGGTTTCTTTCTTATTGATAAACACATATAGTAGATAAATTAATTCCTTTATCAAGTCTTACTAATTGCAGAACATCAAACAATGTGTTCTTAATCAAAACTTCCAGAATAATTAACAACTGCAATAATATTCATATGAGTCATTTGTTGTCTTAAAATATACATGACCATCATCCCTAAGTTTATTCAGACATGAAAGATTCCGCCAACTTCCAGTAGTACCTCCATGGAGGCCAAGTGGTTAATGTATGGGCTTTGGGGCCATTCTAGATCCAGATCCGAATGTTGCAGGTCCAGTCACCGCTTAGCTAAATTGCCTCAATAAAAGTCAAAATTATGTACGGGAGTCCCTTAATGATAATCATATTATAAAAATGTCCCTCAGTGTATAACTTGTTCAAATTGTACTCTAGTGGCACTGCTGATTCTGTTAGGACACAGCTTCTATTACATTTTGCCTTTCACCAGTAATCTCTCTCTCTCTCTCTCTCTCTCTCTCTCTCTCTCTCTCTTTGTACTGATAACTCAACCAAGGGCTTTTTACACTAGGCTGTGTTCCTCTGCCTTTTCTCAATCTTTATTTTGAGCCAGAATCCCGCTAAGAGAAGTTGTCAAGCTTGACTCACTCTTGTAATCTTCCTACCTCAGCCTTTCTGAATGCCGGGATTACAAGAGAACACCACCATACCAGGCTCAGTTTCTTTATTTCTTTTAATTTATTTGCATATTAGGCCTGGAGATGTCACATGTTATTGGTTGAAACCTTTGGATGTGTATATCAGTCTAGATCCAGCCAAGAAAACAGAAGGCTTGTAAGTCTGGTTGCAAATTTAGAATTTAATATAAGAAAGTGTAAGACAGGTGGTGGAAAGAAGTCACACAACAGATGGTAAAACAGCTCAGAGATGAGAAGCAGAAGCAAACTGCTGTCACTTTATTACTTTTTAGGGACAAAGTGGTAAAGGGAGAAAGTTGTGTTAGCAGAGTCCAGAAGTGAGGCCATTGGGCAAGAGCTATAATCATGGCAGAGATGCCTATCAGGAACCGAGGTAATGGTGAGAGAGCTACCCGCCCGAATCCTGCGTCAGGGAGGAGATCACCGCTGAGGACTGCAAAGACTCCAGCATTAGCGAAGAGGAAATACCCTGGCTTTCCACGCTGCTCTCACCCTCAGCAGCTGTCTTCAGTTGTGCATAGCTACCTAAAGGGAAGAAGAAAGGAAATTTAAACAAAGGGCTACTTGCCAATAGGAACAAAGAATGGGGTCCATGAAAGTGTGAAAAAAGTGGAGAAGAAAAGCACTTATTCCCTACCAAGGATCCTTCCAAACCCGCCCATTAACCAAGCTCCCAACAGCAAACGTCTTTGTTTATTCCACCATTGTTTAATCTGGCACCCATCCAAAACACTTTAGAGTTTATTTGTTTTTTTCTGTACTAAGGGCAGGTCTCTAGGCTCTCACTACGTAGACTGGACTCATAGTGGTTTTCCTAGCCTCCCAAGTGCTGGCAATACAGACGCGTGCCACCATGCCCAGTCTCAATTACCTTCTCAGTGCATCCGTGGGTGAGGCCAGTACAGCGCACCTGGGGGTTGAACCCTAGCCGCTGAGGTCTGCTAAAGTAGGCATTTTAGTCCACTGAGCTATCAGGTCAGCCCCGTTTGTTTGTTTGTTTGTTTGTTTGTTTGTCTGTTTATCTAGGCTTGGCTCTTTCTAGTATCTCCATACTTTGGTGCTATTTTCTTCTAAAATGAAATTTTAACCAGAGCATTGTCTCCTCTCTGGTTCTATATTCCATGATGGTTCTTCTCTATGTTCGTTCAGGGTTCACAAGATTAAAAACCTAACTGCCTTACCTGACTTTCATGCTTCTCTTCATCTTCGGTTACCTCTGTTGGCTGCCTAGCGAGACTCAATTGTTTGTGATTTCTGGAACATTCCATTTTGTCTCAAGTCTTCCTACATTTGATTTCCTGTTTCCTTTACATTGCAATAAAGGGGAAACTCCAACACTGTATGAGATAGCTCATGACCATGAACTCCAACACAGCCAGCTTTTCACTGTGCCCAGCCACTAATGCTTGCAAGCATAGCTCATTCCTTGGGTTACACCGCAACACCAATAAAAATATCTTTTCTAGCATTTCTCCTGTCCGTCAAAAGTTATGCACCCCAGCACCAGTCCCCTGTATATTTCTCCTCTTTTGTCAAGGAAGAGCACCAGTAAAAATCTTTAAAAAAAAAAAAAAAGAGTGCAAGCTGCCTTCCATCTTTGAGTAGTTATCTATATAAAGCTCAGCAACATGATAGATGGTGTGAGGTAAGTTGGGACCTTTTATCCAACACTACACAGTGTAGTTCATTTTAAAAGATGCTTTTGTGTTTCATAGAAATCTTGGTAGTTGTGTGATGATCTGCCATTAAGTATATATATGAAGATAAAAGAAGGTACAGGACTTTGTCAACCCCTTAGAACATCCTTGGGGTGTGCTATAAATGGTATTATCCAGCTGTCACACAATGCGGAAGAACAAAGGGTCTACTCTGCCTCATAAAGTATTCTTCTGCGCACACTGGCCCACCATTTTTTGGCTTTCTTCCCTGGTTATCTTTCTTACTCCCCACTCCACAGTAGCTGTAAGAAAGATTCCCGACATGACCCATTCCCAATATCACATTCCGTGCCTATAACTAGAAAAAAAAAAAAATCACCAATCACATTAATTTGGACCAACTCTAAAATTATGGTTTCAATCTTATCTGTATCCTTAAGATCACTTGTAAATTTTTATGTGTTCACTAACTTCCTTTCCCACTTCTACAGGAATTATTCCAACATCCACTGGGCCCTATATACTGTCTACTGCTTAAACTCTACGCTAGCTTGTTAATATATTAGTGCAGGGGGATGCAGTCTAGTATCCGTCACCCATACTGTCCTACTAAAGCAAACACATGGCTCTCAGGAGGAGGTCTTGCATTTCCTAAGCAGTACTTTAGTCAAGCACAATCTAATACGAGTTTATGATGGAGAAAGGTTGCCAGCCACTGAGCTAATGAGGCAGGCGTCTGCTCCTGTAGCTTTCTCAGTGCCCACTCTTTCTTCCAATGCTTTGATTTGAGTGTGTCCCTTCCAAAATCCGTGGGTTAAAACTTAGTGATCAACGTGAGTGGGACTTGTAAGAGCTATTTAGGTCATGAGAGTTCTTCCCTCGTGCATTAGATAGCCTTATAAAACAGGCTTAATGTGGTCCTTTTTGTGCACTCTTTTTTGTCATTTGAGGACATTATTTGCTCCCCCTGAGGTTATAGCTTTCAAAGCATCGTTTTTAAAGCAGACATGGGACATTCACCCCACATTGAACATGCTAGCACTTTGACCTTGGACTGCCTGGCCTCCAAGACTGTGAGAAGTAATTTTCCGTCCTCTACTAACTCTGTGGTGGCAAAGCAATCAGACTAAGACCTTCTTCAAACAACAGCATAGTGAGACCCTGAAAAAGAAAAAAAAAAGGGGGGGGATCACAACTATTATAACAATTTCCCCTATTCAACAAGAGGTAGGAGTTGAAAGAGACACAGAGACTAAGAGAGAGGGAGGGGAGGGGAGAGAAAGGGAGAGTCGGGAAGGAAG
>PVJA010048291.1:0-14266 GCA_004027025.1 Myocastor coypus | reverse complement strand
CACCCAAAAAAAAAAAAAAAAAAAAGCTTAATTACAATACATGAAATGCAGAGCTGGATTGATGAGGTGAGCTGTAGGAGGCTTGGATCAATAGCCTCCAACATTACAAACTTCACTGGTGGCCCACTGCAACTGCAGAACATTGGACTGTGTAAGCATCTGCTTCCTCTTAGTTCAAAGAGAAGAATTTTCTCTCTCTCTCTTTTTTTTTTCCTTAGCAATATCAATAGGAAGGTAGGTCATGCCCACACATTGTGCTCTGTAGAACTACTGTGAGAACAATATGCAATGTGTCAACTGTTAAAAAAGAAAGGGGAAAGAAAAAAAAAAAGTAATGTTTATTGAAAGTATTGTTTAATTGTTTGATCAATCTTATATACCTATATCTATTAATCTAAACTGATCTGATGATGAAAATATGTAATATAACCATTGTTAAATTTAAATAACAATAATAAAAATGCTTAAAAAATAGTGCTAGAACAATAAAATAATGATGCACAAAGAGGGCAGCTAACTCTAACAAAATCTAAATTCCACTCCTGAAAATCCCTGAAGTAAGTAGGTGTGGGAACGGCCTTACTTCTGTCTGAAAAAGCTATTTATGACAAAGCAACTGCCAAGATCACTCTAAAATCAAGAATAAGACAATGGTGTACATTATTAGTATCTCTCTTCAACACAGCACCCAAACTTTAGCCAGACCAGTTAAGAGATAGAAACACAGAATAGCCCCTCGCTAGTATGTTGTTCAACATTCATGGACTCACTGTTCATGGGTTTTCAAAAAAATATTTATTTATTTATTTATTTTTCTTGTTTCAGAACCTTTGTTTGTTTATTCACTCATTTTTATGGCTGGCTCAGCCCACCCCCAGGGCAGGGCTGGCACAGCCTGTGGTGCCAGGGATCGAACCACAGTCCACCAAGCTTTCCCAAGCAGGCACTTTAGACCACTGAGCCATCCTGCCAAGCCTCTCAAAAAATATTAATCTCAACTATTCACTGTGGATTTTTCACAGCATCAAGGGATTTTGCAGTATCACACAGTACACATATGTTGTTAAAATTACATAGGTTTATGAGTTTAGAAAATGGTTAAGAACATTACAAGTGTTTTTTAAAGTGTGGAAAAGGCTTATAAGAATGTGGGAAGGGTTTATAAAAAGCCATTTATATGTTATATACTAAATATAATGTCATTAAAAAAATAAGAAGTAAAATGACAGCTTAAAAATTATCTGTACACACTTCTCAAAAATTTTGATTATCAGTAATTCCCTAAGTAGTGTTTTTAATCAGTGTGTATTCAGACAAGCCCAATCAAGTGATCATATGCACAAAGAAAGAAGTCTCCTAAAAGAAAAGGCTTGTGTAAGCAGCTTTAGATATAGGTAAGTCCCAAAAACCCTAAGCAAGGAGAGTAGGGACAGCACCCTCTGCCCTACACCCTCGTGGCGAGGTCCTCAGCGGTGCTCACCCAGTGGTGACATCTCACCAGTACTAACATGTGGAGACATTTTTCATAGCAGCTAAAATTAGTCACAAGAATCATCCTTGACATTATAGAAAAAATGGGACCGATCTGTGCCTATTTATATCTAATATTTCATGATAGTCATCAAGGACACATCAAATTTAATTAAAAAAGCAACCTCTGGCTTGGCATGGGGGCACACTCCTTGTAATCTCAGCATGTGGGGAGATTACGGCAGGAGGATCCCAACTACAAGCCCAGCCTCGGTAGCCCACAATTTAGTGAGACATTATCTCAAAATTTAAAAATTTCAGAGATGCTGTAGATGTGGCTTAGTGTGAAAACTATGGGTTCAATCCCCAGTATAACAAAACAACAACAAAACCCCAGAAGAGCTATTTTTAAATATCTTCAAACATCAGGATAAACCCTGCTATCTTTGAAGTCTGTATTAAACCTTTGGTGGAACATTCACCTGGCTTAAAGAAAGCAAGAAAAGTAGAATTTACCGTTCACAGGCAAATAGCTTTATTTTCTCCATTCTATTAAAAAACAGCTACTTGATGGCCCACCAGATAGCTCAGCAGATTGAAGTACCTGCTTAGGCAGCCACAGGGACCAGGGTTTAAGCCCAGGCATACTGTGCCAGCCCCAACCTTTGGGGTACCCAGAGAAGGTAACTGAGACTGGGTGTGTGTCGTACACACCTGTGCCTATAATCCTAGCAATTGGGAGGCTGAAAACAGAAGGATCACTATGAGTCTGATCTGTGCAGTGATACCCTGCACTAAATACATAAAAATAAATATAAAAAATGGCTACTTAAGAGCAAGTGAAAAATGAGTATTGTTGGTTCTCTTAGACATATGTTTTATGCTTTTAAACAGAAGAAAGAATAAATTAGGTTAATTTAAAACTGAGATGACTATAAACATTTAACATTTAAATATTCCTAATTTTTAAAATGCTTTAAAGACCTTACAAAATATAGTACTAAGCATTTTTTTGGTTTTTTGCTGTGTTATATGTGTTCTAACTGCCTGAAGACTAAAACGCTATCCCCCGAAAGGATCAAATTAAACCCTTATTTCAAAACTAAAACATAGGAAACACCAAAAGTCAGCAAGCCTTCTTAGTTGAAATGGCATCAATAAAAGCACAAAGTATTCATACATTAGGAAGCTCAGCTTTGGGAACATGACTGGCAATAAACTTATCTTTTTTCATTTAGGGTAGTATTAAAGCTATCTTCAAGTAAGCCAAAAAGATGGCCCACTAATTCTACTGAATTATAAACTTAAAGATGGTCAAAAGGCAAATTTTATGTCATACATATTTTACCAAAAACTTTTAAATTGATAAACCAAAACCCAACAGAGTGTGCATTTTAAGTGGATACACTGTAGGGTATGTGATTTGTTTCTTAAGAAAACTATTTTAAAAATAGTTACAATATTGTCCTGCTTCTAGTAGAATCCTGGCTGCTGGCTTACTGAGGAGGTTCAAGTGTGACACAGCAAAGATACTCCTGTAAGTGGGAAGATGCCTGAGTCACTGCCACTGAGAATTTGTTATGAGTTACAAGCTCCTTGACTGTTCTAAAGTAACTTGTGTAAGACAATAAAAATACATACAAATAAAAAGTCACATACTTCGTTCCTTTAAGCTCATTTAATATTTGAACTCTTATTTTCTATTTTCCCAGGCCCCAGAAAACAGAAAGTTTTTAGATGACCAATATTTTGTTCCAGAAACATACAGCCTTATTAGCTAATTCATAAAACAGCTATTTTACAAAGGTATATCTGGATAATTAGAACAATAAAGTCTTTTAGGTATTTCAAAATGTGATCAGTAAAAATACATGATTATTAATAAAGTTTTTTTAAAGATAATTCCAGATTTTTTTAAAAGCAATTTCTGTTAAAGAGTACATGATTGTATGGTAAACAGGAAAATAAAATGTTCTAGTAGGAAGAAGCTTATTAAAAATAACCAACAGTGTGTACATTACAGTTACCATTTTTGAAATACATCTGCTTAGCAGTTGGCACCTGGAAATGGCAGGGAGGCTTCCTTCTAGGAGGTACATATTTCCCTACTAATTTACTACCTAAACGCCCAGTTTCAGTGGTGAAGGCATAGGGAATAAGAAAACAGGAATTCTTAAAGAAAGAATGCTTTTGCAGATCACTCTGCAAAGGCAGCAATGTTAGAAAAGCTGACTTATAAAACATGGGAGGAGGGGATTAGCCCATAGGAAGTCGTGGGAAGTTCCTGATAATTCTACATCTTGAGCTCTCACGCCCTAGTCCTCAGCAGTGTCCTCCATGACCAGTAGGAAAGGAAACACTGACCAACACTCTAGCAGTTCCAAATAGCATCACACAGCCACTCTGAAGGAGAGAGCTTCCAGTGTGAAATATGGATGCCCCAAGTAATGCGTTAAATTTACAAAATGTCAAAAAAAGACCCAAGAAAATGATCCAAAAAAACATTTTCTTGGGTCTTTTTTTTTTACATTTTGTAAATTTTCTAAAAATCAGGGAAGACCTTTTTCCTCTATTATCATAGTAGCTCTTTCTCCCTCCACAATAAATAAAAGGGTACTTTAGAAGCTGTTTAGGAGAAAGAAAGCCAAAAAGCTCTTAATATGTACCTCCCACGTAATATAATAGATACAATTTAAGTTCTAAAAGTCAACATATCTCTTAACAGTCCAAGTTAGCTGATTTTAAAATATATAAAATATTTGGTGGGAATGATAATCATAATTTTAAATTACAGCACTTCTCTGATTGCCTTAAGTCTGTTCTCTGAAAAGGAAGGAGACACTTCTAATGTAATTTGGCACTTAATAGCAAAGGAGCCATTGAGCCAACCAGAGAGCTGAGTGTCACTTGCAGGTACTTCCACAGCTAGCACAGAGCTTTCTGGCTTTGGGAAGACTCCGTTTTCCATTTCCTTGCACAAGAGCAGATTCCTACTTGTAGTCATATAACTTAAGCCACTTTGAGATGAGAACTAGTCTCACTCAGAATAGGGAAAAAAATCTCACTCTATCTTCCTGAGAGGGAGACAGGAGAATCTTGTGGATATGGTTATAATGGCCAAAACAAAATGGGAGGCAAGGGAGGTAAGGCTGGGAGGGAGAAAAGAAAAAGCTAGGATAAGATCAAAGGAATGCTCAAAAACGGTGTTGTTTTGTTTCCAGAATTAACTTGTCTTAGGGCTTCACTTAAAAATCTAATTTATTTGGAACTATTAGAGCTATAATCCAACTATTTTTTTCAGTTAGCTCTGTTATAGTGCAAAAGAGAGAAAGTAAAAAATAATCACGAAGAACAAGGTAACGGCTGACCTGGACGAGAAAACAAAGCTTCCTTCAAGTTTGTTGAGTGCTAGAGAATTATGCAGTGACCTGTAGTGTCTGAGGTTAAGAGGAACATCTTATTACACTTACCTCTCCCGACTGCCTCCTGATAGTTTAGTGTTGGATGGCTACAAGTGTAACCCTTTTCCTTGGGAGTGAGTTATTTCCAGCAGCACAATATAACCATTTGGTTTCTACTTGATTCTCCTAAGAGATACAGAAAGTTCCAAATTCCAAGCTTCATTTATATATTAGCTTCTGCTTCTAAAATTTTAAAGCCCATTCTGATTAAATTATACTTGACCTATGACTAGAAATATAATTGCAACTGACAGATGAGGTACAAAGACAAAAGTTGATCTACCTAAAAACTGGTCAACTTTGAAGAACAGAAACAGGAATCTGGACACAAATAAATGAGCTTGTTAAGCTGTAGTGGTGTTTATAAAAGTTGGGAATCCTTACCATTTATGGTGAGAAAAAAACTCCTCTTTTGGGGTAGGGTGGGGGGACTGTCGGAAAGAATTAAATGATATCCGACTACCCACAGAATTTAGCTGGCACTATTGAAAGATGTAAGCAATGGACGAACTCCTTGTTTATTAGCAGAATTTACAGATTAGCAAATGATTTTGTTTTAGAAAAAATATTTCAACAATATTTACCTAATGCACAAAGAAAGTCAGAGAGCTGATGTACTTAAAGGAGTTCTTAAGACTTCTGACACATTCATCCCCTGTAGGTGCTGCCAATGCTGCTACTCACCCTAGAGCAGGCAGTTCCCAACACTGTGCCTGCAGTATCCAGTGTATATTCTGGTCTGCATTTCCTAAGGTCATTCAAGGCCCAGTGTGAACAGAGCTGTAGTGGCAAAGTCAGAGGAAGTGCTTCTGGAGCTGGTGTGAGCAGTTCTGCCACCTCCACCACATCTCTGTCCACTCCAGCCCTGTTCTCCTTGTGACTCAGTGAGCCCTTTGGCACCATCAGTGCAAAAAATTAGAGTCAAACCTCCAGGTACTATTATTTTACTGGCCTTACAATCAGCAGTACCGGTGGCTAACAACAGCCATGGTTCAACTCAGTAGTGATTCAGTTTAGATAACCTTCCCAAACTCCTCACCCACCCCATCCCGCCCTTCCTTAGCAACCACCACCACGACCACCACCACCACCACCACCACCACCACCGCCGCTGCTGCCACCACCGCCGCTGCCACGGAAGCATTTCCATTTGTTTGTTCTTTCTGTTCAATCTGCAGGGATGTTTTTGTACAAGTGCCAATGTCTAATGCACAATTATACAAATGAAACAATACCAATAACAAATTTAAAATCAAGAAAATAAAAATTTGCTTTCTTTTCCCTCCCAAATCCCAACCCTCAATAAAAAGATAACAGAAGAAAATACACCCATTTTCAAGTGCCTGCTACTTAGGACATTGAGGATTCTTGTTAACTGGGGGTGGATCCCAGCTGGAGAAGTACCTGCCCTTGGTGGGAGGAAGCCCACATACTCTGATCACCTGGGCAGCACCCAGCTTGAGTCCTCTGCGCCCAAGGGCCACAGAGCACACCATGCCCATAGGGGAACCAAGAAAAGCAGTGTTTTGGGCAGTGGAGGGCATGGCTCAGACTTCACTGAAGGTGAGATGTTTCTCCTCCCTTCCCCTTCTCGCTTTCTCTTTTGTATTACCTCTCTATCAACCTTCTCATATCCCATCCTGACCTCTTCTTCAGGAACAACTGATCCTTGGGTGTACTAAATACAAAAGGCTAAAACTCTCACTACTTAAAACAAGGCAAATAAAAATTAAAATGTGCTTTCAAACATGGAATGAGTCAAATAAATACATCTGATTTTCTTTTTCTTATGTCTAAGTACAATTTTATATACTACACCCAAAGCTCTATACATTTGGTTTTTGTTCTGAATCAAAATGACTTTCCAACAGTGAGGAGAGGAGAGTGAGGCAATGGACCTTCCCTCACTGACAGACCAGTGTGCACTGCCCAACTGTGAAGAACTAGTCCCACTCCAGGCACCTTGGGACATGGCTAGTCCCTGGTGGTTCTCAGGCAGGTCCTCTAGCACACTATCTCTGTGTCCACACGGGAGCTGGGATGTGGTTGGTGCAAGGCCGATGCTCAAAATCCAACAGTCTGCAGTCACCTCCAGGATACTTCGCTCTAACTTTTATCTGAGAAGAAAAAGATATAAGCAAGCTGGGTTAAGAACAACTGAACATGCAAAAACAAAAAACCCAAACAACAACATTCCTAAAAGAACATATGAAATCTGTGGGCATGGGTATGTGCTTGCAGTGCCTTCTGAAAGTATCCAAGCTAATGACTATGAGCTGTGGCAGGAAACAAAGGCTGATACTTAAAGGGAGACACTGGCCTCACTGTCCGGAGAGGCGCCAGTGTGCAGCAGGACCTGAGGAGGACCAGTTTTCCTCACTGGGGAGTCACGGCAGCATCAGCACAACACAAGGAATTGGTGATTTATCAGGTGTCCTGACACTTGTGCTTTTGAAAAGGTGAAGAGCAAGAGAAAAGAGGGCTAGCATGGGAGCTGACAACTGCAGTTCTTCTGAGCAAAGGAAGAGCATGGTCAGCAGACAGGAGCTTTTGCTTGATATATGGTGTTCAGAAACACAGTTTTTAAAAACAAAAGAAATGGAATCTCAGGAGGCTTTCATTTTAAAGAATAATAAATTTGCTATTCTATGTACTGTTTTGGCAGGATGATTCTAGAGCCAGATACCTGAATGCTTGTCTGTGAGGGCTGATCCAGCCAGCCTTTGGCAGAGAAGGGTGTAGCTTTCCTCCACCTTCTGTAAAATAAAACCCAAGAGCTTTTCATTTGGACAGCAATAAGAAAAACAAAGAACTGTTACAGTACAAAAGAAGGCATTTTTAGGGTCAGTGTTAGGCTTAGGCAGATTTCAACATTAATTCTGATCATTAATTTTGTTAATGTAAAGGTTGGGGAGACAGATCAGTGGTACAAGTGTCTGCCTGGCAAACACGTCATGAATTTGATCCCTGGTACCAAAACACTACTACTACTGCTATTGCTACTACTGCTGCTGCTGCTACTACTACTACTGCTACTACTAGTACTAATAATAATAATAATAATAATAATAATTATTATTATTATTATTATTATTATTATTATTATTTTGTTATTGTGTAGAGGGAAAATAAATTTTCTTTTTTTAATTTCTCCTTTGAATAGCTTCAAACACCCCCAGGAAAAATGTATGTGTGGGGGCGTGAGGGCAGGAAAGGCAGCTCTCTTCCCCCAGCATTGGCCTGAACGTGGCCTCACATCATGCGGTATACACTGCATAAGCCTATTGTCCACAGGGTCTTCTGGCTATTTCATTTCATCAGGACAAGATGGTACTATATTTAGTCATATGAAAATCTACAACATGAAGTGAAAAAAATTAAGAGTGAACAATGTTTAGCTAAAAGGTAAAGAGGACACTTTTAAACCAGTTCCTAAAGCCGTCCAACTAAATGATCTGATAAGAAATATGAGAACTCTAATAGCTGCATCTACCAAAGGCCAACTTTATTTTTTTCCCCAAAGGCTAACTTTCTTCAAAATTGTCACATAAATCATTTTTGAAACAGTGACATCTTCCATTACCAACATATAAAACATCCCATTCATGTCCAAGATTTTGGATTGCAGGAACATCTAAAGCCAGTTTCTGTCATGGCACCTAGAAAACCCCCAGCATTATCTCATGAGTCACAGATTATTAATAGGTTATAGCAACTAACAGCAACTCATAGCCCCAATTCAGAACTATACAAACCCTACTGTTTATGTTATCTGATGGCTTCCAGACAACTTCCTGGGCATTTCCCATTTCTTTCTTTTTTTTTTTTTTTTTTTTTTTTGTATGGGTAGAAGTGGTTGAGGCAAGGTCTTGCAATGCAGTTCAGAGTGGCCCTGAACTCACTACGGAGCCCAGGCTGAGCTCAAACTCACAGGTCTCTTGCTTCTACCTCCCAAGTACTTGGCTTACAGGTCATTTTGACATTCTTAAACTTAAAAACATACACACAACAGTTATAGAGGTTCAACTTTTTCTCTGCTTGTGATATATCACAAAATAAACAGCGCACATCTTAGCTTTTTATCTAAGCCTATTATGAATAAAACCCTAAAGATCCAAACATGGATAAGTCTACCGACATCAGCATTTTAGTCATTCCTTACTTTTATTCTGCTAAATGTGTTTCTCTGTAAGGTACCTTTAAGTGTTCAAGGTCAGCTTCTATCTTATGAATGTACTCCATGATTTGGCTTTGCGAGTCTGTACAAGAGGAAGGACTCTGGATCTCAAAACAAGAATCCTCCATAGCTCCCCAGCGCCGCTGGACCAGGAATTCTGCAGTAAATAGTGAAGCTCCCCCATCAGAATGAGCACTCTGGGGAGAATATTGTTGCTGGTAGGTAGAGTCCACAGTGGGGATGCCTGCCACAGGCTGCAAGGTAAATGAGGAAGCCACCTCCTCATCTGTGGAGCTCTCCTGCACTGTTTCATAGCCATCAAGAATCAAGCAATTTCCTATTGAAGAAGACAGAATGCTTTGCTGAGATTAGCATTGTTGACATTATAAAACCAAAAAACAGGCTTCTGTGCTGACAACTGAAAAGCTACTAATTATTAATTCCAAAGTTTCAAGTCTATCAGAATGTACTTACTTCACATTAAAGCTAAACTTGGTAAACTTTCATGGTAATTCCTGAATAATTTCACATTAGCATTCCCAAACTTTAAAGCGGAAAATCTGAAATTCCCAGTATGATCTCGGCACCTCTGCCATCATGCACTGCCCTACCAACCCTCTCCTCTGGCCTCACCCGTGTTCTCTGCATCTTCAATTCCCTGACCACAAAGTGCTCCCAGGCTCCTGCAGGGAGCTCCGCTCAGCCAAGGTTCGCTTCCCTAAAATCTCTGACTGCCCTCATCACTCTGTTCCTTGTGACTTATCTTCTTGCTAATGCAGACATCTGTTTACTTCTACTACTCTTTCTCCTAAGAGTAGTTACAGTTCTTGAGAACAGGGGACTTCCCTACATTCTACTCAATTTTCTATCTCCCAGACGCTAGTAATTTATTGTATGAAGGAACAAATTAATGGTATATATACAGACACAAATAATGCTTGGATACTGAAACAGTATTCACCCCAGTATACAGGACAGTTAACAATGATCAAAATAAAAATTTAAAGATAAAGAAACTTGCCTGAGATGTGTAAATTAACATCCTTTTCTTCCTTTTTAACTGCTCCATCACCTTCTGATGGATTATCATCACAATGTGCTTCATGGGCATCAAAAAAGTGCTCTCCACTCTCATCATGACCCCCTTCTGGATCTGTGGTAGACATCTCTGGGGTCAGAATCATGTGGTCCATTACTAAAATGTTACTTGCCTGGCTATCTTGGGATGCTAGTACCACTGAATCCGGTGGAACAGCAGATTCAGCTGAAGTCCATGAATTATAACAACCTGCAGTGTCACCAGTTCCAGTTCTAACGGGCATCTGTCCTTCGGCAGAATGGCAGGCCTTAGTACTTTCAGAGTTCTGGGCTCCACTGTCAGCCTGTGCCTCCTGAGAGGCTAGCCTGTATCTGGGGAAATGCTGCCAGTCTTCCTGATTGTTCTTCTCAGATAAACCCAGCTGCTGTACCAGTAACTGCTTCAGCAAGCCCACTGACAAGTTAGGGCAGGGAGGGAGTTAAAAAAAAAAAAAAGAAAAGAAAAGAAAGGTACATTCAGACTACCAAGATTACCTGAATTATCAATCTCTTTAAACTAAGTACCTTTTGACTATATAACCAAAATTTTTAATCTTTCTCCACTTTCTTTATCTAGTACTGGGAACTGAACCCAGAACCTCACACATGCTACGCAAATACTCTAGCTCTGAACTACAACCCTGGGCCCAAAATATTTATTTTATGCAATCACTTGTTTTTTAAAAAAGAAGTATATCTACTAAAGAAGACTAAACATTAAATTAGCATTGGCAAGAGTTAAGCATCCTAAACAGGTAGGTGTTCCTCTGCTTAGACAGGAATACAACATTGTTTTCCATGTAACTGAAATAACAATCTAAAAGGACATGAGGATGCTAAGGTTGTGTTAGGCTAGACAAAAAAGCTAAATGTGCTATTTCTTCCTGAAGCAAACACTGTATGTACTAGTGTTTCTCCACACTTTTATTAGCCATATATAATACTTAATTTACCATTTATACTAACTCAAGAATGCCTAAAATGGTTGAGCAGATAAAATTGCCTTGTAATAGAATTTAATTCGAATGACTGGCAGTAACATATATAATTTCACAAAATGAGATACTGATCAGTACTTTTCAAAGTAACTACCATACTAGTGCTACAGCTTCCTTACCTTGTGGAATAAGAACCAGTTAAACTTTGAATGGGCTAAAATCATCTGAGTTCACCAATACAGTGACAGTGTTCTAGGATAATACTCAAACCATCAGAAATCACTAAGCCTGTTCATTCAGGAGAATCTAGGTAAGTTAGATTTAGATAATCAAGTCCTTAATATCATTGTGAGCTTAACATGTACTTTATGTTTCTTTAGGTAAACAGTTTCCACATGGATCTGAGTGTCTGATCATCTTTCTGCTCTACATTCTCTTTCAGAGAGGTGCCATGAATTCCTATGGCTTTGGCACTCAAATTTCTCTTCCCCATCTTGCCAGGCCTGAAACTACACATTTCTTCTACTCATTTCCTCTTGAATAGCTTGCCCTGCATTATCTTAATCTTGCCATGTTTTAAAATGGAAGGTAGGGAGGGAAGTAGTGGTCCCTTCTGTCCCTTTTCCAACTGAAAAGAATACTGAAACTGTTTCCAGATACTCCTTTTTCTTTGCCCTCATATCCAAATAAGTCAATTATTCTGAAAACGTGCTAACTCCTCCTTTGACTCTAAAACCATCCTAGTCTAAACCCTTTCAATATCGATCTGAGATCATTATAACCACTCACTGAGCAAGTGCAGTGCTCCAGCCCTCTTTCCATTAAAATCCTTGAGCAGCTCTAGAATCTTTTTATTTATTTTTAATTTTTTATGTATTTAGTACAGTGCCTGCAGGTTATCACTACACAGGTCGGACTCACAGTGACCCTTCTGTTTTCAGGGTCCCAAGCACTGGGATTACAGGTGTGTGCCACCATGCCCAGTCTCAATCACACACCCCAGAGGCAGAGCCCAGCATGGCACACTGGGATCAAATTCCAGTCCCTGTGTTCTCCCTAAGCAGGCACTTTAATCTGCTGGGCTATCTGGCTAGCCCCCTAGAGTAATCTTTTATCATTAGTCATGCCCTAGCTTTAAAACCTCTAGTGGATTTCTATAGCTAGAGCAGCTGTTCTCAGACTTTTCCCCACTTATTACAACTGAAGATATGCTAGGTTCCCATCACTGCTAGAAAGTCTCAGCTAGGCTAGAGGGAAGGAGGCAGCTAACAGAGTGTGTGCACGTGTATATGTGCACACATGCAAGCACTGAACTCTGTGGCAGAGAATGTTATGACGTCCAAGAGAGCAGAGGACATGTATAGTTTTGAAACCGCTCTTACAACACTGACGGGGTCCTTCAAACACAGAGCCACAGCCTGGTGTTCAAGGTTCACCAGCTGGACTCAACAGCGTGTCCTCTATCTTCCCAACTCTCCACACCACTTTCATTTATAGCACATGCCACAGCCTCATTGCTCTCTCACTACTCTTACATTTTCCTTTCTATGTTTCAGTCCTATTATTATTCCTATCTGAATGACTTCTATTCTTCCACATATCTGTTCACATCTTACCCATCCTTCAATACAATAATCATATATTTGTTGTTCTCTAATGCCTCCCTTCTCTGTCACACCAATCCAGATCAATTCTGACATATCAGTGATGCTGACTCAAAGGTGAGGGTGAGGAGATGGGTAGGAGGAGTTTCTATCATCTTCCCCATTACAATATAAATTTCTTGAAGGAAAAAGCTATAGCTTAGAGTTCTTTAGGTTACCCCTAAATAACAGTATACTACACGACTCCTGAACTTATGTGGCACACCTATCATCCCAGCACTTGGGAGGCTGAGGCCACAAGATCACCCTGACTATGAGATTAGCCTGGGCTACATAGTGAGTTCAGTGTAGTCTGAACAATTTACATAGTGAGACGCTCTCTCAAAAAATAAGTAAATAAATAAATAACAAGTACCTGTAATGAATTATAAATAAAACTTACAATTCCTTAGTGCATCCATTGCCCACCGTTCTTCTGAGATAGGCACGTGTGGATCTGGGATTGTGATGTGATAGCTTTCTCCACCTTCCTTTAGTGTCCCATCTGCATGCTGCTCCTTTGCAAACTGTCTCTCAGCCACAAGAAGATCAATGGCCTCTGATTTTTCAGAAGTACTCAGTGAATGGGTCTGAGGTTTTGATGATATTAAGGATGTTTCTAATCCTAAATCTCTATCTAATCAGTGGAACGAAAAAGGCAGAGTACATCTTAACTCAACTTTAATATGCACATTCAGGAAACACTTGGAAAATAACCACCTAAGCTACAGAGATCTGCTAAGCACAACGTGGAACACTAAGAATAGTGTTACGCTGGCAGAGTGAAGGCAACAGAACAGTTTTTTAAATGCTAGACCCTGCATAAACCAAAAGGTTCAAAGTTTCTTTGCATTTTAGTAGATAGAAAGCAGAGCTTTTTTAGGGGGGCTAGGGAGATAGCTCAGTACAATAAGCACTTGCCTGGCAAATGCAACGACCCTGAGTTCAACCCCCGGTTCTGAAAAAAAAAAAAAAAAAAAAAAAAAGGAAGCATAGCTTTATAGTTTACCTGGACTCTGTAGGTTAGTGACTGAAATGCCATGATGTTCCACTTTTAACTTTGGAGGTTCTTCTTCATCATTGTCTCCTCTGCAGAAGAAAAAACCCCACTGCACTTCACTTCAGGACATGCCCAAACATTGTTATGACCAAACAGAAGAATGATCTATTTTTTCTAACCCGAAACACAAAAATCCTATTATACAATAATCCTGTTACAACACAGAAGATCACTTACTCGCAAGGTGGTGACTGTAAAGGAATAATTGGCTTTGTGGACTGCTCCTTCACTGACGCAGCCATTCGACAGATGAGGTCCTGCCAGCTTCAGGAAGTTTGAAACAAATCCAAATTATAAGACAGAAAGAAAGAAAGAAAAAAAAAAAAAAAAAAAAAAAAAAAAAAAAAAAAAAAAAAAAAAAAAAAAAAAAAAAAAAAAAAAAAAAAAAAAAAAAAAAAAAAAAAAAAAAAAAAAAAAAAAAAAAAAAAAAAAAAAAAAAA